>JBCAUA010110941.1:0-10024 GCA_038406235.1 Peronia verruculata
TAGATAGATAGATAGATAGATAGATAGATAGATAGATAGATAGATAGATAGATAGATAGATAGATAGATAAGTGTTATAAGCTTAAAATATACACCTTCTGGCACTGATTTTTCACAAGGTCACTATCCCAGTGAAAGCAGCACCTAACTCGGAGAGATCAGGATATTTGTACATCGCATCGATCATCGGGCAAAGCAACAGCTAGATAGTTTAAGTTGTTTTTGCTTGTTTGCTTGTTTCTCTTTGTTTTTGGTTTTCAGTGTGTATGTGTGTGTGTGCATGTTCTTTTGATCGTTTTCGCAGCCGTTCGGTCATGGGAGTTTGATGCTGGGCTTTCCTTCTTTTCTCATCTCCCAGTAGGACTAGAACCGACATTTTCACCGAGAGACAGACGCCTAGAGCTTTAACCACCGTTTCCCCTTTCGTAATAGAGAGTATTTATGTAGCGTTTATCCCCGTAATCACAGGCTCTAAGCGCTTTACAATCGATTACTATCCCGACCTACCCAAAGAAGACACTTATAAACGTTCTCAGCTTCCTGGGAGGTATTCAGTGCGTGCGGCTGTTTGTTAGGCGCTCAAATCCTTATCAATCTAACAATATCATTCACTATCTGTAGTCAGGTACCCATTCAAACCTGGGTAGAGTCAGGAACTTTGTGTAATGTCTTTCCCAAGGACAAAATGTCGGGACCTGTCAGGATTCGAACCCGGAACTTCAGGTTCCGAATCAGGCAGCCTAACCACTGGCCCACGACACCACACTAAGTTTTAAGTGTCATTAGAGGCTTACGCATGTTTTTCGGTGATAACTAGTGATACGCCTTGGCCTTTACTTTATCCGACGCCATGACAATGCTTCGCTTTGGAACAACAATGAAATAAAGACCTATGGAAAATGCTAATTAAATAGCTGTAATTATAATTACACAGCAGCTGTTGTGTAACAAAGTTCGATCGCTAGGCACTCAATTCAAGCATTAATATTCACTCATGAAATTTTATACCCTCTTGTCACTGCTCTTGAAGTAGGCGCAATTAGATCTACTGTTTATTTTATTTCACTCTATTTCATTGTATTTCCATTTTTTTATTTTAAAATTTCAGTCTACTTTATTTGTGGCTAAACAAATGTGGGTTTAGGCGAAGTGCAGACATAAGTATTGCGTTTCATTACTGCTACAAAGATCGATAAACTCGATATTGATTTAATGCAGAAATAAAGTTCTGGGCCGTTTGTTTTAACAGATAGGTAATCTTTTTCGTAAACCACCACCTTTACTATATCAGGAAGTCTTTATCACGCTGAATTATACAGCGTCTTTATGGCGATCATATTCTTATCTGTTTATTTTCAAGAGATAATCAAATAAGGGTTTGAGTGAAGATAATTGAATAATTACTGTACTCCAACACTTAGACTGAGATGGTGTCAATCGCTAACAATTTAAAGTGGAAATTTTACGCCTAGATATTCGTTTATCTATAGATCTGTTCATGAAATTAATATGGAGCGAATATTTTTCAAACATTGTCTATAGATTTTTAAAGTCATTCTTGTGTTTAAATTCGGACTAATATAAAATTATGTATATTGAGTGAATTAATTTAATAAACAGACTCGATACACTAAACAAAAATTACCAACTTACACACTTTGCTAGCTAAATACCTTAGGGTTAACAAAATAACTAACTGATTAACTAAGGGGCTGAAAATCTAACCAACAATTGAACCGTCTAAATAGCTATAACTAGATAACTATTTATGTACAGCTATAACTAAATAACTGTTTATGTACAGCTTTAACTAGATAACTCTTTATGTACAACTATACATTTTCACACACATACAGACAGACAGATAGACAGACAGGCTGACACACACACACACACACACACACACAAATCCACATTATGGCAACATCATAAAATAGCATCAAATTTTTAACACCATCTCTATGATAGCACTATTATTATTTCTACCGTACTAGGTGCAAATACAACCGCGAGATAGCCACCCACAGGTGGCTGAAAGGCGTAACTAAACCGTAGTCGATGGGTCGCTAAATCCCAACACGAACGAATACATTTAAAGCATTGTTATTAACGATAAATACCTAATCGTCCTGCCCTTCGTCAACGACCAAATCCAACTTGCAAGGATTTGTTCATATTGATTCTCCTCTAGAAGGTTATCGAACTGTCTTCTGACAAAACAAATCCAAGGGACCTTGAACTACCTCTATGACGACATCCCATTTTTCATACCTTACTTTGCCATGAAATCACCATCACCATGTCGTGCCCTACCACATGGCACGTGAGATCGCGGTTGTCTTAATCGTAAAACCTGCGGTTTTTATATTTATGTTATTTGTTTGTGACCTGCGGTTTTATGAATTTTATGGCCTAGCCATTAACAAAAAAGACATAGTGGAATCGTAAAAACGCTTCGGAAAAAAAAAAAAAAAACGGAGCAGGGTATGTGTGTGAGTTTGTGTGTGTGTGTGAGAGAGACAGAGACGGAGGGAGAATGAACGGAGAGAAAGAAAGACGTGAAAGAAAACAGGGCTTGTAGGGGAGGGGGAGGGAAGGAAAGCAACAAGAACGGAGCAAGATAGGAGAAGATTCATATACAAACCACACAGATAGATATTGTTTGTTTGTTTGTGTTGGGGTTTAACGGCACATCAGCACGATTATGTCTATATTGTGCCAAATACGGTAAGATCCGTTTACACGTCAAGAAGAAGAGAGGAAAGAGAGCGGGACAGAAGACAGGAGCAAGGAGAGAGAACAGACTGATGTGATGTCATCCCTGGAATGTCCAGGATGGCATGATTCCATGAAAAATATCCCATCGATGGCGGACTTTCGCCGCCTGCAGGTGGGAGCAGGAAACCTACGTATATACCTACGGGCCCTAGCGGGGGACACAGACAGAAAGAAAGGTTAAAGAGAAGTATTTTTATGTGTATATGGAGTGACGAGAAAGGAACAGGGATAAAGAAACGGAGAGACAAAAAGATAAATGCACATTCATAAACAGACTAAGGAAACTTAGAGAGGGGAGTGACTGGCAAACAGACAGACAGACAGGCAGAGACGGGAAGAGACAGGCAGACAAACAGACAGACATATAGATAAACAAACAGGCAGACAGATAGGCAGGCAGACAGACAGCCAGTGAGGTAAGCAGAGAGAAAGAGTAGACAGACAGACAGTCACACAGACAGACAGACAGACAAATAGACAGACAGAGAAAATTACCGTTATGTTTATCCGTCTCTTACCTTTTCTTACACAACAAAGGTTTCTAGATGAGTTAAAATCCCATTCTGTCAATTCCACAGGTCAATAGACAAGTTCCTAGAACACAACATAGCTAGTTAGAAAAAAAAAAACTCCTAGCCTGCGGTCCCTTACCAAAACATCGCATCTCTGACCACGACAAACTCAAGGTTCAGACAGGCCCGCCACTGTTAACTGCTGTCAGGTTAAAACGGGGTCCCTTACCTGTTAGCTTAGCCCTGCCACAGGAGACCGACCCCGTTGCGGTGACAGTATGGCAGGGAAGCGAAGCAGGGAGACCCAGCCTGCCTGTATGGTCCCTGCCCTGCGAGCGGCTTCGTTCATTCATAGCACGCAGTCAGCTGAGACGGTTTTCAAACTTTATTAAACGAACGCTTTAGGAAGTGGCTCGATTCTGTTTTTGGCGGGTTCATATTGATTACAGGTTGCTCTTTCATTGTCTGTCTCTCACACTCCACTTCTATTTCTCTTTCTCCTCTTTCTCTTTCTTTCATTCTTTATTTCTTTACTCTTTCCATCTTCCCGCAGCGCTGCTCTCGCTACACTGTAATTCTTTTCTTTGTCCTCTTTTTTTTTTTTTTTCACTCTCTACACTCTTTCTCTTCTATTTCCTTTGTCCTTCTTCCTGTCATCTCTCTCTTTCTTCTTTTCTTCTTTCCTTCCTCTTCTTTGTTACATTTCTTTATCTTCCCTCTCCTGTCTTTTCTTTAGTCTTTTTCTGTAAACTTCTCTCTTTTTTTTTTTCTTCTTTTTTTTTCTCTGTCATATTTCTTGTCACTCCTTTCTCTTTCACTCTCTCACTCTGTTTGTTCGACTCCCGGTGTCCTGTGCATACAATTGACTTTTAAAGTCATGTTGGCACCGCCTTTAAATATGGCTGTGTATATGTCAGTACCACATCTGTACAGGTGTCTGTCTGTCAATGTTTGTCTGTCTGTCCTGTCTGCCTGCGTGTCTGTCTGTCTATCTGTCCGTCATTCTGTCTGTCTGTAAGCCTGCCTGATGCCTGCATGTCTGTCTGTTGCCTGTCTATTCGTCTGTCTGTCTTATCTGCCTGCCTGTCTGTCTGTCTGCCTGTCCGTCATGTCTGTCTGTCCGTCCGTCTGCCTGTCTGTCTCTCTGCTTGCCTCTCTGTCTGCCTGCCTGTCTGTCTGTCTGTCCGTCTGCCTGTCTGTCTCTCTGCTTGCCTCTCTGTCTGCCTGCCTGTCTGTCTGTCCGTCCGTCTGCCTGTCTGTCTGTCTGTCTGTCCGTCCGTCTGTCTGTCTGTCTGTCCGTCCGTCTGTCTGTCTGTCTGTCTGTCCGTCCGTCCGTCTGTCTGTCTGTCTGTCCGTCCGTCCGTCTGTCTGTCTGGCAGCTCGAGAGACCGTTTTCATACATTATGTTTGCATGTCCATGGAATAAAATATTAGACAACAATTATTTCTAAGCGCTGTTATGTTATCGGTGATCAAGAGTGCGCATCCACCTTACTTACATGACTTAATATTATCATGTATCTCATGAACATTATAATAATAATAACAATAATAATGAAAAATAACAATAATAATAATATTAATACTAATTACATAAGTATTTCAGTCTGCACGTCCTATCCACGTCTTAAATTAACGGAAACATGTAGCTGTGTTTGAACCAGTGAGGCATAAAATGTCGGTTTGTGTGTGTGTAAGCGCGTGTGTGTGTATGTGTGTGCGCGTACGTGTGAGCGAGTGTATGAGTGCATGGGACGGGTGGTTGTCGCCCTGGGAGTGTGAAAGAGACGGGGGTGGGTGGCGGGTGCGTGGGGGGGGGGGGGAGGTTGGTGGGTGCGTGGGGGAGGGAGTAAAGTGGGTGTGTTTATGTGACGGTGTGAATATCTTCGATCTCTCTCTCAAGTGTAGGAGGCCCACCATTCATATCAGCGAGGTGTTGAACCCGAGGTCAGCCATTCACCCAGGCAGACAAGGTAACAGCTGGTAACTGAGGCAGCCAAGCAGAATAATGGCGCCTCCTCCCTTCCCCTCCCCCGCCTCCCTCCACTTCATCTTCCCATACGACATATACACATGACATACATCCCATTTCCCATCCATATCTCCCCCTCTATCTTTCACTATCTTTTCTCATTCATCGTCACCGGCCCTGCCCCCTGCACCCCCCCCCCCCCCGTCCGGCTGACGCCCCTGCCCCCACCCATACTCTATCACACTTCTCCACAGATCGCATCCCTTTCCTCTACTCCATTTTCTCCATTCTACTTGTTTCTCACATATTACTGTTTGTTTGTTTGTTTGTTTGTTTGTTTGTTTGTTTGTTTGTTTGTTTGTTTGTTTGTTTGTTTTCAATGAATTTCTAACTGGAAAGATATTGTCATCCAAATCAAGCGATGTAGCTTAGAACTATTTCGTCCAACCTTTCCCTGGGCTACACACACATAAGAAACGTGATGTATCATACTCGGTTCTTAGTCATATACTAGTAAGTGAGTAAGTTAGTCAACTAATCAATAGCCACTCGTTCAGCCCAGGCGGGCAGGCTTTCTTTCATAAACCTCTGCCAACTCTAGACTCCTATAGAAGGCCGGGCGACCGTGCGTCTCCTGAGACTTTGGATACCCATCGATCAAATGTTTAAAGCTAGGGGTGTGGTTTTCTCGCTGCGAGATGGCCAACACGACTACCGCAACCGGCCCAAATTTTTGCCCAAATAGCGGAGTCTCCATAGATTCTTGATCAATGTTTAATGTTAAGGGTTCTTTAACGTGAGTAACGCATATACGGGGACCTCCGAAATTCGGAAATATATTCGCATTTATTCGAGAAGGCCAGACGTCGGATTTCTCTATCCAAGAACCGGGGCAAAATGTAAAAAACTTGCTGTCGGCGAAATGACTTTCGATAGCGTGTATTTTCTCATACAGCTCAAATCCTGTGACAAAATAAACACAAAGATAACTTGAAGACACTTTCGAAATGAACGTTACATTGGTTTGTTATGACTATTATTTGTCTTTATTTGTTTGCATATTTTGTGTCTTTTATTTACCTGTTTGTTTTTGATTGTTTTTTTTTTCTAAAAAAAAAAAAAAAATTCTCTCCCCCCCCTCCCCGTTTTTATCAGATTTACTTACACATTGCCATGATGCTCAATAAATTTTCAAACCCATTTAACCCACTTTCCACGTCATTAAAAATCCCTCTTCTTCAAGTGATTTCGGCTTTTCCTTTTGACCGGTACTTTTCACATCGTTTATTTCATCAAAATGTTAAATCAACCATCTTTCATTTCTCCCAAACCAACAAGAGGCAAACATCCGACTTTCCTGAAAGACCCATCCATTCCTTTCAATGGCGGGCTCTACCATTATCACACTTTTCTACCATCTAACATTTCCTACACCATTCTCAAAAGAACGATAATCACGACTTCCTGTTCTATTCTCTAAAAAATCAATTACAATAAAGGATGCAATGACAATTACGTTCGCGTTTCATTGAGGCACCACAAATTTAATGCCTCGCTCCCTTACAAAAAAAAAAACAAAAAAAAACGGGTACTTCACAGGGCTCTTTCTATCGCAGAGATCGGTGTGTGTAATATTAACATCATCGCTTCCGGCTAAGTGGGGAATTATGGGAAAGGGGGTCTCTCGTGCCGGGCGCGCGCTGGGAGGCGGCCATGACTGTGCTGTGTTTGAATAGCGGCGGCTTCGTGTAGTCCTGAAAGGATCAGACAATACTGTCTTCGGGCTCGGGGAATCGATAACATCCGGCCCGGGGCCAGGAAGGCTAGCATTACTGAAAAACAACAACAACAAGAAACAAACACAAAACAAACACAAAACAAACAAACAATTTGAGAAAATCAAAGCCCGAAGTTCTCACGCACGCCATTTTAAAAACAAAAATCAAAATGAGCAAAGTGAAGAACAGTCAAAAGGATTGTTAAAATTCAAGGGCGTTTATGATGTTCTAGAATATTCTAGTGTGTGTCTATTTTTGTTTGTTTGTTTGTTTGCTTGTGTGTTATTTTGTTATTGTTCTTTCCTAAATAGAACAGCCATAGATACTAGTTCATGACCTGGGAAGAAGCAAACAAACAAACAAACATACGAACAAACAAAAATCAATGTAAAAAAAAAAAAAAAACAGACAAAGACGTCGGGAGCTATTCAGCTCTGCTACCCATGCTTTTACACAAAGACTCCTCCGGGTTGGCCAGGGGTTATAAGTAGGTTCTCTGCTCCCACCTGCAGGCGGTGTAAGCCCGTCATCGGTGGGGTGCCTCCCATGGAGTGCCATCCTCGACATTCCAGGGGAGACATCTCTTCTCTCTCTCTCTCCTTGCTCCTGTCTTCTGTCCGGCTTTCTCTCCTCTCTTCTTCTGGACGTGTAAACGTATCTTACCGTGTTTGACACCATATAGTGTATTCGTGCTGGTGTGTCGTTAACCACCAACACAAACAAACAAACAAACAAGTAGAAGTTCATATCTTTTGCAGTGGATCAAAATGCGTCTATCCCGATTTTCACCAAATTTGAGTTACTCTCATCGTGTTAAAACCTTAATTCATATACTTCGTGAGCTGAAAAAAGAAAAGTTTTGAGCCAGTCTGACTGTAGCTAAAGATATTGCAATTGTTCTCTTTGTCTTTTCCTAGACGTTGTGGGTCATCAGAATCTTTTTCTCTGCCTATCTTTTTTTCTCTTCCCCTTACCGTCTCTTGTAACAGAATGGAAACTGTTACAGTGTGGCGTGTTAGCTAAGTGATTTGTGCTGCGGCGTTTGGAAGCAGAGGTCGGTGGTTCGAATCGCAACGGCTGCATGTTGTATCCTTAGGAAATATACCTAACACACAATTTTCCTCAGCCCACCCATCTGTTCAACGGGTACCTGATGTATTTCGGGGGTAGCACAGTGGCGGTGCACTGCTGCGACGCGGTCTGATATGGCCAAGCCAATTTCGTCTCTTGGATGCCAAGGGATGGTACTTTACAATAACAACCTCTAGGTCAGCATTGTTCGGGAGCCACGCAGTTTAAGTGGTCTCTTGGTCAAGATTTTCTTCACTTACCACGAAATTATATTTTAAACTCCATTAGTAGTGGACTCATCTTGAATATGGAGGTCACAAAGAACACCTGTGGTGTAAATGAAAAGCCCTCTTTTTCTCAAAATGGTGATCTGCGTTTTGTTCATCGTTAGATCGACATGGCTAGCATTAAAGGGGGATTTGATGTAGAAATGTCACTGCTATTTATAGGAATGACTTGTATTTTGTGTGTGCATGTGTTTTACTGGAGATAATTAGGATTAATTGAGAAATATTTTATTACCTATTTTCGTCTTTTGCCTTTTTTCCCCTAAAGATTTGACGTCTTGACCGTCGACACTGGCGAGAGACTGATGTTCGAAGTACCAGCGAAAAGTGTGTCAAACATCTGAACGGACATTGGTTAACCACAAGACCTATCCACGGAACTGGACATTGGCATCACGACCAGCACATCAGGATACGTTTGTCCTACATCGGAAGCTCATCTACACATCTTGTGTCTGCAAACTGCCTTTCCAGATATCCTTCTTTAGAAACAACCTTACATACCATATTCCTTTAATCTGAAATCATCGTACAGATCAGTTGCAACAAGAACGGGGAAGGTAGTTCGATCAATAACAGATGTGGGGCAGGCATACTAAGCACTTTGCTCTACCACGTCTATGTAGCCAACTCTCGGAACAGTTTCATCAGCGCCTTATACACAGGGGGACAACAGTTTATACCTGGCTGTTTAGAGCCCAGTGAATTTCCTTGGGTCCTATAGGCCTTTGGAAAGAAACATTTCAGGAGAGAAAGACAAAAACAACATCAACAACACGAAATTTCTGCAAGTACAAAAATGTAACAACTCTTATTTTGCAACTGTGCTCAACATTTAGATGGTTCCTGTCTAACTGTTGTATCAACAAATGGAACTTTCCTGGACGATGACATGTGACAAATGTCACAAATGTCAGATATAAATAAAACAGAACTTGTCATTTTTGTTTAATCACTGACAGGAATAAAGAAGAAACTCTCTTTTGGTAAGCGGAACTGTGCAGATAACGTATAAGGACCTGTCTGATTTGCACATTATTGGTGGAGGTAGGCAAAGTGCTTGAGATATCCAGGGAAAAAAAAAAAAAATCTTGTAATTGGTTTGACAGCATTTGTATCTGATTGTGACGAAAAACACAAAACTTCGTGTTTCTGAAGTTCTTCTAGCAATATAGATCTGAAGCGATGACTCAAATCTCCACAAGTATGCAGAATCCAATCCTCCACAATACCATGTCCGTGATCGACTTACAATCTCAGTTCCTCCAAGATGTGGACAAAAGCACCACCAGAAGAATGCGGCATTTAAGCACGGGATCTAGCGTGTACGTCGGCGGGGGATATGATTACGTGATGAAGATCATTCTCCTGGGCGATCAGGGAGTAGGAAAGACTTCGTTCTTGAAGGCCCTCAAGGTTCACCCCGATGTGAACAGAATAAAGTGCACGTGCCGAGTAGCCCTGGCCGATGACCATCTGGAGGTGGAGGCTGTTACGTCCCAGGGAAAAACGGCACTGGTCAGACTGTGCGACACTGGAGGTGAGTTATAAGCTGTCTGTCTTTCATTGTTATCAAAATTGAATATGGGATGGGGGGGGGGGGGGTGAGGGATTGGAAAGGGGGGG
>JBCAUA010110952.1:0-10023 GCA_038406235.1 Peronia verruculata
AAAAATGCGGGTTTTCGATCTTCGTGTTCTGTCATCCCCCGATGCAGAACCCGCGTTTCGATCCCGGCCTGTTTTGCACCATGAGCAGACGCCATACTGATTGAGCCACTGCGTCCCCCAAAGAAAGATCGGTTTGGTACAAGCCTTGGCATTTGTTCTGTCCAGCGTGCTTCACTTATTCATATTACGTACTATGATCAGGATGCCAGTCCTTTGTCTTATATGCACTTCGTTCCCTTTGCATGTTTAACAACAAACATCACTTAATTAAACTTGCACTTTTGACAACAAAAACATCACTCATGTAAACTTGTTGTACTTTCCTAATAATGTATAACTAGCATTAACTCTTGTTACCATCTATTCCAGGATTGTTCCCCGTAGACCTGAGATCTTTCTCCCAGCTCACGCTCAAACCAGGTCAATGTCTGTCATCATGCCACCTCCCCTGGCACAACCAGAGGATACCTCGTGCATGTTCCGCTGCACTATAAACAGAGCCGCCGGCAAGGACAAGGAGTATATGATTAACCCTGAGTGGGCCTCCGAAAAATGCATTATGGACACGAACAGACCACGAGCTGAGCGCGTTTATGGCTGGAATGCTTAGCTAGAACCACTCAGAATCCTTCATAGATCGTTCAAAGGAACAGAGGGGATAACTGTAGACATCAATATATTATTAGTTTGCACCTCCTGTGTCAGAAAACAATACATGTACATTGATCGCTGGGTCAGAATTTCCACAGCAGTTTAATCATTGAGCATTGGGGTGACAAATGGGGAAGGGGTAAGGGAGAGGTATGTTTGTGTAACTCTTGTATATGGGGGTCGGAATACCATGTATAATACGAGTAATTATGTTAATCTATGTGCTGAGGCGGAGAGCTGGAGGACTTGAGGGGGAATTGGGGAGGGGGGGGAGGGGACTGCAAGAAACTCGGAAT
Organism: Peronia verruculata; assembly: GCA_038406235.1. Classification (NCBI taxonomy): domain Eukaryota; kingdom Metazoa; phylum Mollusca; class Gastropoda; order Systellommatophora; family Onchidiidae; genus Peronia; species Peronia verruculata. The sequence goes on from JBCAUA010110952.1 coordinate 948, forward strand.
GAACATCTATTCATAGGAACTGAAAAGGCTTGAACATTAAATACCACGATATAGTATGATAAATTGATATGGGTACAGTATGGTGTGATATGGCATGATGATAATTATTATTGTAATATGATTTGATACTACATGTCTTTATTGTTTGAATAAAGGTGTTATTTTCATGTAACACCAAAATTATTGATAAAGGTAGTATACTGTCGATCATTTTAAGTACATGTGCATACAACCTTTCACTCATCGCATGGCAAGCATCATAAAAATAAAATCGTGATTCATTGATCACGAATTCATAAACGTCTCTCTGGTTGGGAAAGAAATCACTTCCTGTGGTGTTCTAGTTGACTAACGCCCCGTCCCATGATCACAACGCAAATGAATGAGTCATTTGTCTTCCTAAAATATTAAAATTTTTGCAGATTGTGAATGAGATTGATCTTCATATCATGAGCTCATTTCTCTGTTCTCTATCTCCATTCTTCGCATTTGAGAAAATTGATGAGTTGTGTTTAGCAACTGCTTTCGCACATGAGAGACAGCACAAAAGGAATTTTCAAAATCGACCAGTTTGGGCAAGTGATTGGTGAAATAATTACATTATATATGGCCAGTTTACTATCCCTCTTTCATATGACATATATATCTTCAAATAGCCCAAAAGTGGAGATAGAGCAACAAAGAGCTGAGCTCACGATATGTATTTTACATGCTATTTGTTTTAACTTTAAGCATACATGTACTATTGTAGATACAAATAAATGCTCTAAAAATGTACATAACATAAAATCTGAAGTTAATTTATTTATTTTGTTTCTGAGGGTGTTTGATTTGTTGTATTCACATACATGTATGTGGTGCATCATGACAGTTTAGTCCACAAGCTACATTTTGGGCAAATTGAGTTGTTGACGCAGTGTGAAATCTCAGCTCTCCTTTGACACCGGTTTCATTGCCCAATGACCTCATTTGATGGAGTTCTGAGCATTAAAAGTTATTGCACGCAGTTTTCAGTTTTCGAAAGAAATCAAACTTCTGAGAAACTCGTGTTCAAAGTTTTGCGTTATATCTCCTTGGCAATGGACCCTTCATTTTTAAAAGTGATTTTTACCTAATTTTCGAGTTTATTTCCATGTTTTGATATGTTTCACATGATGCAGTGATGCTTAAAGAATAGTTTGGTGCAAAAATCCAAAATTCAGCCATTTGACCTTGCCTTGGCCTTTCTGCCCCATTTGCTTGAAATCGCCCAGTGTACCTTGTCGACTGAAGAGTCGTGATGAATCGCATAATGTGCATCTCTCTTATGTATCAGTATGATGACTTAGCATGTTATATACACATAGAATGTTATGACACCTTCTGAAACTGATGATAAATACATGTATAATAAACATTCTTAGCTTTCCTACAGAATGCTCTTGTTTACCTCGATTTTTGCATGAACTGAAATATATGAAATAGTGTTGTAAATTCATCTGTTGTGTGAGGTTACTCCTTCATTTTTATAAGTTCGAACTTGTTCTTACAAGAGCTAGCTGTCGTTCTTAAGTAAAGGATGGCAGTGGAGTTCTCTGTTGAGAATAAGAAAATCATGTACACTACATAATTTGGTCTTTTTTCACACAAGCAAGGGCATTTTTCATACTCATGTTATAAGATAATTTGATCATCAGTTGTCATTAGGCCATGTTGTGTGGTGTTGTCATCTGCAAATTTGATCAGACAGTTTTTTTTTTCTGTAAAGTACTAAACCTGTTTAGCTGGTTTTAAAGCTGATAAATGATAAAATGAAATACATGTACTGTATAAATACATGTATATGATTAATCAAAAACTTATTACACAAGTAAACAAATAACATATCCATAAAACATTTCATTTGCAGTTGACACTGGATTTCATGCATTTTCTGAAGGTTTAATGGCTGCTGGAGGCAAAAGAAAAAAAAATATGAGATGTTATATTTTTTAATATTTATTTAAAGACTCATCATCAGCACTAGGTCTATATTCCATCGAGTGCTATACTGATGACATACATTATGTATAATTATAACACTGTAAAGCAAACATATGCACATGAATGAGATTACTATGTATGAGGGTGTAAGTGGATGTGAGTATAAGTAACTCCATGCCTGGTGTGCAGTGCTTTGTAGCTGCTATGTTACAGTCTATTTCTTCCTCATTCCTACTACCCATATTCCCTGAGAATGAGAGGATACAACAAGAGAATTTGGCAATCAGCAACTAAATACGTAGGTCTGCATGGATGAGAGAGCCACCACAAAAAAATTAATGTACATATACAAAAATAACAACACATACAAGGGAATTATGTTGAAAATCTGCAAAGCAACAATGAATATTATTTTGTTATCATTAATTAATTTATTGATTCAAATTTAGATACACAGCATAAAATTATGTTTAATAAAGCATGGAGGACAACAAAAGATTCCATGATTCTAATGACACAAAATCTCTGTTTTGGGGAAACCCAGCTCCTATTGAAAAATATGGCATGGAGAATTTTGTCTCTGCCAGCATATCAAAGTTACATACATGTAAGTATTTATGCTAGCAAAATACAGGTATAAATGCTGCAAAACATGATAAAAGTGTAAGCTCACCAAGATAATGACAAAGATTGGACATTTTGCATTTGAACATTTACTTTGATGAGAGAGTCTGATTTAGGACTTAATACATGCAAAAATTTAAACATAATTCCTTTCTATGACATCTGTTGAAAAACAAAATCTGGTTTTCTTGAAATACAGAACACTGATATTTTGTTTACATGAACATTAATTTATCTGATAAGTGATAAGTGATTTGCCTCAACAATTCTGATTACCTGGGAATCTGAACATAGCCAAATGAAAATTGCATAATGCAGGTATTATGTGTATTGTCCCAGCAGAGAGAAAACTTAAGGAAATTTAACTGAAACCAAGTAGCATTACATTAATTTGTGCACCAAGAGAATTCTCCATCTAAAAAACATCAGCTGGCAACAGTTTCTTATTCCTTTGCTCAAAGCTAGTCTGGCTAATTAACATTACATGGAGGTTGAGAGATCAATGGGTAAAGGTAGGGAGAAAGAGGGGGGAAAAAAAAAGGATGCAAAGCCTTGTTATAATGGGACTGACCACATGGCTTTCATTTTCCATCCCACCTGTCTAAATGAGCACAATTTTTGCTGTATCCCCCCTGAACTCATTCTGTTGACACACACCTTAAACTGTGGTTATCATCCAAACTGAAACTTATCTGAACTTTGTATAAGATGGGAAGATTTCTTTCACTTCTACCTCTGTTATTTGTCTTGAAGATTAGAAAACAAGGCAAATGATCTGCCTTTTTGTGTGTCAAACATTAAACAACAGTGTATCTTAAAGCAAGTGTAAAATTTGGGAAGGCAAAAAAGGCTTATAGTAAGTGACTCTATTAAGCTGTGATCCGAGAAAAATGCAGGCACACCGCACATCATGTACCCACATTTTTACCTACTTGCCCGCAATTTTCGTCATTTTGGCTTTTTTTTTTTTTTTTAGCCATTTTGGAGCATTTTTTTTCACATTTTTTGGCATTTTTGTATATTTTATTTATGGAAATGAATAGAAATTCTTTGTTGATTTTGAGATTTTTTTAATTTGGCGGACTTTTCTTACCTGGAATGAAAACAAAATAAATAACTCTAGTGGTTTCTATACTGCTGCGACTACGGTTGACCTCTAAAACGGCCTACAGCACTTAATTAAACCAGAATATAAACAATCGCTTAGCGGATGTTTAGATCTACAAAAAATCCACCAGAATGTTTGTGAAACGCAGTTGTGTATTCCCTTTTTTTTTTTAAATATCTAAATACATGTATGGGTATTTTGCTAGACTGGAGGTGACAAATATGATGATTCTGGGTCAGAGTACGTGAATGAGCCAGAACCAGGCTCTGAGACATCTAGATTGAGGAGTGATGATGATCAAGGCTGGCTTCATGTCCTCAACAGATATTGATCTACATAATTTAGATATCTAGGTCTACTGCTATGGAGAGGGACTATAGAAAAAGGGGTAAGGGGAAAACACTGAAGAGAGGAGGGCTTCCAGCAAAGAAATTCAACTCTAGGCCTGCCTGACATAGCCAGTATGGAGATATGATCCAGAAAAAGCCTTCTGGGCTGACGCAGTGGCTGCCCATCCAAGCAAAAATCAGTGTTTTATCGGGGAAAACTGGTTGCAACAAAGAGGACCACTGTGTGATTTGTTCTTTCTTTGGCGCATAGCTTATTTGTCAGTGGAGGTGAGGTATAGAATCTAGATCTAGTTGTTAGTTCTAGACATAGTGATAGAAGCAGTCAACAGTTGAAAGATATTTAGAGCCTAGATCTAACTGCAGAGAAATGAACCAATTCATCAACACCAAAATAAACTTCTAAAAATGAACTGAATGTCACGCCACACCAGCAACATGCTGAGGAAAAGGAGTGGATGCACGCATCTTGGGAGGCAGATTACCTTTGCATTCCTTGCAATTTGGTAACAAATCATGGTGGAAAATCGGTTTTAGCTGCACATAAAGACACTGCAAAATGTATGGTCAATTTGAAATGCTCATTTGATGATTCAGCAGAACATAATCTGAATCATCAATGTAATCTTGTAATGTGAATATTACATGCCATTTTCAGAATCTTATGTTTGACAACCAATACCTCCTTTTCTCTTGTTAATCATTATTAGAACTAGAACAGCCTTTTTGGAAACTTATGTGACTGGCTGTATAGACTTAGCTCTGCATGGGACTTAAAAATTCAAGTGTTTAACTTTTGCATGTGTATGGTGGTTTGGCAGGCTGTGGTACAACAAAAGGTATTCAGCTAAATCAACTTTATTCATCATGATCTTCCATAAATGCAGTGACATCAGATTTTCACCCTGTCCACTGATCTTGTATCTGTCATGTTTTATCATGATTATGGAGTGAGGATCTGGAGATTTTTAATAGCATTTACTTAATTACTAATCCTATTACCTGTTATTAGGCCTATATCAATATAATTATGCTCGCTAGTGAGCAGCGCAGACCATTATCTGAAAACATTAAAAAAAAAAATCTGTTGCAAAATGTCATTTTTCTCAGATTACAGAATAAGAAATGCAAAGTAAACAAAAATGAAAGGGTTAGATGATTAGATATGATGTTCACTATCTCTACCTCATCTCAATGCTAGCCACTTATTGAAAATCACAGTCACCTCCTTTTCTTAGTGCTTAATGATATCTCTCTGGGTTTTCATTTTTATTTTTCAAATCAAGATTTCACACAATCATTCCAAATCTACAGTTCATATATCTCATCTTCACTACTATAGAGCTCAACAAATGACTAGGCTGGATACAAAGTACCATGTATTTGTTCCGGGATTTTAACAATGAGTTACCATTGTTCACATGTAGGTTGCCCACAGTTCAAGTTTCACACAAAGAAAATACGCTATACAGTTTAAAAAGAAATGAATTTAATACAGACAGCTTTGTTCAAGAGACTCTTGTTTTTAAGTTTTTAAAATGCCCATTACTCCACTGCTAAATTGAACACATTCAAGAAAGGGTATGACTGCATTCTATAAAATAACTCCCTGTTATAGGCCAAAGTCAGTCTAACTCATCATCACTTGGGGGCATCAGTTGCATAATACCCTTGACACTAACGATTCTGTGAGTCTGTTTGCATGGCATAAGTAATCCTTGTGCTTATCTCTATGCCTGCCAGATCCTATCATTGTGGTGCCTCTCCTAGCAAGATCCTGATTGAAAAGAGTGGTCATTGAAGATAAAGTTTTAATGATGTATGCCGACAGAATCTGTATCATTAATTCTGAACTGGATAAGAGTGAATCTGAAAGGACATCATATAAAATGAGAGAATGGTTTTTCAAAGACTGAAGCCTATGTCCTAGTCACATTGTTATACATAATAGTGGATTGCCGGTGTTAATCAAAGTAATTAATAAGGTGAATTTATACAGAATGTGCTTTAAATTTATCAAAATTCTCATGTACAGCGCTGATTTCATGTCTTTCAACACTCTAGGCAAATTTCCTAAGATAAAATATTAGATACATCCATGACAAATAGTAAGCATTCCCATGAACTTTTCATTTTCTGACTACATACTTATTATTATTTAACTCACCAGGATGAGCGGGTTTCCGCAGCTTGTTTCCTGACAAGGCGTTTCTTATCATCCAGCGTCTTTGCCAACTCTCTCACAACCCTGGCTTCATAGGGCATAATGACATGGCTTTGCAAGGAGGTCAAACTGTCAAGACATTTCAGGGCCTCAATACGCACTTTCTGTTGGGAGAGAAACACTAAACTATTTGATATCCTACTGAAGTAAACTTCAATCACATGTCTAATCACAGCTGAACTGCTAGCGAGATTTTTATTGCTATTATTTCAGTTTTTATAAGGGCCATTGTCAGGGGGACCACAACATTAATTCTAAATCTACATGATTTTTCTGAATTATATTTAGCCTCAATCTTATTATGAGATAGCCCAACAAAGCTTGTTACATTTTGATAAAATTCATGTCTCAGCCAAGACAGCGGTAAGATAAAAGACAAAAAAAAAAAAAAAAGAAAATCTAAGAATCAAAATTCACTTATTGAAACAATTTGTGTGGTGACAACAGTCTAGAACAAACTGGCCAATGCCCCCTGCATATTACATTCAACATATAGACAAACAATGCCACATAAGGAAGTGTAAAACGTAAAATCTTAAACTTCTCAAGCCTGCTCTTCAACTGTATTTTAAAACTGGAACCTGAATTTCTACTGTAGAGACTTTCATCCATGAAACCACAGTTTAAATTCCAATAAAATCCAGCTTCAAAGCAATTAATAATGAATAAAATACTGCAATGAACCACTGGAGAGCAAAATGCAGGCAGCGAGTAAGCAGTGGAGATTGGTCTTACCATGGAGGGGTCATTCTTGGCCAAGTTTAGTAGCTGAGGAATGAGGGCGTCCACCCCTGGGGAAATGACATCAGGTGCTTGTTCCACAGCACTGCTCAAGGTCCTGAGGGTGTGGCTGTGATCTCCTGTGCTGTGGGAGCCCAGGGACACAAGCAGGAGGGGCACCAGCTGATGACAAACATGCCACATTATGACATACCAGAGCATTGCATAAGAAAATCCTTAAGTCCCACAATTTGTGACAATACTTTAGTTTTTTGCTAGAAACTAAGACTGCTTCTTAACAATTTGCATAGTTTTGACATTTCTAAGGCTTTTTCAACCAAAAGTTTAAATTATACAGGCTCTGATGAAGACATATGTTGAATACATAATTATTATGTACCAAAACACTATCACTAATTTTCAATGACACTATAAAATGGTTATTAGGAAAACGCTTAAACAAAACTTGCACTATTAAGAATTTTTTTGGAATAGTTACTTTGTCATGTATTTGGCACCCTTAATGTGAAATAAAACTAAATTGGCTGACAAGAAATCTACCCTTATTACAAATGCCTTTCACTTCCTTCATGACAAGCATAACCGAGAACAAGGCTTGGATAACAGATCTATAATTTCTTCAGATAAAGAAATTGTCTGTGGGCACATTAGGTACTGGTATCCATAATATGCTGTACTGGCCAACACTATGACACAAGTAAGGCAGAACTAAAGCCTGAGACACAAGTGTGTAGAAATCATGTAGCTACCCTCCACTTCACATTTCACCCCTCCAGATGGACCCCAACCGAGTATGATGAACTGTGAGAGGGTGTCCCTTTTTACGTGCAAGTGTTAGGCTATAGCTAGTTCATTGCTATTTATAGACAAAAAATCATGATGTCTGAGGTCTTTTCAATCATTCACACGTGCAGGCACTTGGTCAGCCAAATCAGTTGTGCTTTTAAGTGTTTCTTGAGAGGCAGTATTGGGAATGCGGTAAGCCTTTTTCAGTTTCATGCTGAGAAAAGTAACGATCTATCAACATGGCCTTTGAAATTGACCTAGGCGTCCCTATATCAGGCCGAACACCCACGGCAGGCATTGAAGGCCTACTGTTTACATCACCAGATTTAGAACACCATTTAAAAAATCCGTAAGAAGAGGCCAAATTGGTGACCTTAACAAAATTTTATTCATTCAAATCATAACTTGGCAAAAATGAGCCATAAATTAATTTAAACAGATCAATGACATGAAAACATTCAACGCATTCAAATATGAGAAATATATCAGACATTTATAACAATAGCCAAAATAAGAAAAAGCTGCCAAATCTGTAAGCGCCATGCATGCAGAGTTCAATAAGAGTGACACAATCTGAGTTTTACTCATTGAAGTTTCATAGTCTCAGAATGAAAGTGTCCAAACTATGTTACAAAGTTGTTGCACTTAAAACAGTTTAATTCTAGGGCCATGATTTATTGCCAGCCTTCAAAACAATTCAGCTACCTGGCCTGTTTATAGGGATGCCTAGAAATTGACCATAAATCTAGTTATGATCTAGGCCTAGGACTACCAGTAATTACATCGAAACTAAACATGTCAAAGCATAAGAGAACAGATTTATCACTGGAGTTCAAAAAGCCATTGATTTATGAAGCTGATGAAGGCTAATGAGAAAAATGGGACATCTGAAGAAAGTACACGCGCGGCCTTTCGAAGTCAACTTTGTCCCACAGCGAACTCTTTTAGGGGAAATGCTAATGTAATTAAACCATAGATATACCATTAACTTATGCAAAAGTAGATCCACAAAAGAAACTGCTTCATGGCTTCAGAGCAGTCTTTACGGTTATTACAAAATAGCAATAAAAGAAAAGGTTTTTCATTCTCGGCAAATGTTGTACTGTGCGCGGGCTCAGTTCTTTGTTGTCCTATCTCCATTTTGGACAATTTGAGGATATATATGTCATCTGAAAAAGGGATAGTAAAGCTACTATATACTGTAGTTATTTCACCAATCACTAGCCCAAACAGGTATATTTTGAAAATCATTTTGTCCTATCTCCTATGTACAAAAACAGTTGC
>JBCAUA010110963.1:0-10023 GCA_038406235.1 Peronia verruculata
CCCCAACCCCCCCCCCTTCAGCCCCTTTGTTATTCTAAAGCCTCAGGCAAGGTCAAACTAATGGGGCGAATTAGCCCCAGATCCTGAAAGTGATAAAAACAAGGACAAACAGAACAGACAAACAAACAAACAAACAAATTCACAAACAAACAAACAACGAAACTATACAAATGGACAGACAAATATTAAATGAATGGAAAGGAGATATAGTGTGTGTGTGGGGGGGGGGGGAAGAAAGGGGAGGGAATAGCGAGTAGAGAAGGGAAAATCTTGGCAACAAGTTCCACATTTTTATCAACCCCGACCCGTAATGGCCAGTGTTTTCGAAAATGTAACAGTCTTTTATAAACGTTGACAAGTTATTTGCATTAATGTTCTCCCTCTCAGTCGAATAGTTCTGCTGTGTTGCTTATCTGCTCGATTATTGTTGTACAGTACTAAGTTTACTCTTACTTTATAACTGGCCAGTCATGAGTGAGAGTGCTCATTGAAACGAAAGAGAGAGAGAGAAAGAGACAGAGAGAAACAGACAGACAGACCCACAGACGGACAGACAGACGGACAGTTAGAGTGAGAAACTATTTATATACATACACACACACACATAAAGAAGTGGAGCGACAGAGAGACAGACAACCCCCCCCCCCCCACACACACACATATACATAGTAATACACACACTCTTTCTATGATCAGTCCGAAGTCACTAGAGGTCAGGGGTTCAAATCCTGACTCAGGCCCTACACTACAACCTCTCAGAAATGATGGTATCTTGCAAATATGACGTGGTGCTCGGTAGTTCATGAGGAATAAATTGATTTCAGAGACCAAAGGGTGGTTTAAAAACAAATGGATTCTGATAGCCCTGGTCATGACCGAGGGTTATGAGTCGACAAGGTGGGGAGGGGGTGTGTGTGTGTGTGGCTTTATGAGATAGGGACGGGAAAGGGGGCTCGCAGGGAAGGAGAAAAGGCCGGGGGGGGGGGGGATTGAGGGATATGGAAGGGCGGGGAGGGGGGGTGAGACTGGTGACAAATGACCCTATTGATGTGCGGCCATTCAAGCCAGTCCCGGTATGGACCACAAGTTGGACACAGCGGCAGATGGGAAAAGCCATAATGTCCGGACTGGAGAGTGTGAGATATCTCTCTCTCTCTCTGTCTCTCTCTCTCTCTCCTCCTCCTCTTCCTCTGTCTTTTTCTCTCTATCTCTCTCCCTTCCCTAATTTCATCTTTTTATCTGCCTTTCTACTTTGCTCTGTCTTTCTCTATCCTTCGCTCTGTCTGTCTCTTCTGCTTACTCTTCGTTCTTTGTCTCTCTCTCTCTCTCTCTCTCTCTTTGTCTTTGTCTTTTTCTACGTGAGTCTATGTTCCTCATCACTCTCTCTCTCTCTTTCGCTTTCTTCCCAACGATGTATTGTATTTCTCTTAGTCACTCAAGACTTCCCACGGCTAGCCAGTTGCAAAGTTACACCAGATACTAATTATCAGCATTAACATTTTATCAGAGAGAGAGAGAGAGAGAGAGAAAGAAAGAGAGAGCAGGTAAACACAGATACAGTATTAGACAGAAGGAGACCTATAGCATTAATGTAAATGAATGTCTAATCAGTAGTAAACCATGTAGACACACTTATTTCTAATCAGGTTTGCTTGAAAAAAGATTTTAAAAACATATTTCCGAAAATGCGGGCCATTTTGGGTTGAACTTGAAGAAGATATGAACATAATTATTGTCTATTCTCCTCTTTTCCCCATTCTCCCTCTCCTTGATTCAACCAGATTTTTGCCTGTTAATATTTGCTATTTTGTTGTTGTTGTTGTTGTTGTTCTTGTTGTTGTTGTTATTTTTGTTTATAAAATCCCAGTTCTCTGGTCAATCCGCCCATTATTTTGATCTTCCCTGAGGCTTAGAAAGACAAGAGAGAAAGAAGTCATTGAGGACAGAAGGGGGGAAGGGGTGGGCAGACAATTATGTAATCGTAAAGGCCCAATGTTTGGATAGTGAATCATTAATGAAAGGTGTGTATAGCCCGCCATTCAATATTTGAGTTTCCATAATGCGAATTGTTGTTTATCTTTTTCTTTTTAAAGCTTACTTTCTTTCGCAAGACAGAAGGAGTGTTGAACCATGTAACAATGAATAAACAATGTAAAGAAAAAAAAGTCACTTTTTCTTGCCCCCACTTCAAAGACTGCTTAAAAAAAAGAAAGAAAAACAAACAAACAAACAAACAAAAAGAAAGAAAAAAGAAATCATAAACCTCTACGATGAGAAGAAAACATATCATTTATACTATGAATTTTTTTTTTTTGAATTTTTGACGATAACCTTTCAAGCAAAGAGTGGAAAAGTGATTTCTTTCCCTCTTTGCACTGTTTGTTTAATACTTGTTCACTCTGGCAAAGGGAGAAATAACAAAACTGGTCAACATCAATCCCCATAAATGCAAAATGTAGCCCCAAGGTCAATTTGGAAATAATTATGATTAGATTTCAGATAACCTGATTTTTTCATGAGGTCACTCCGAACCATGTAAGATCCATGACCCTTTCTCTTTCTTTCATTGATATGAATAGATTAGTTTGAGAAATATACCTGCAAATCCACCAAGCTGGGTAAAATACATTTAGAATAAGTGTAATCAATAAAACATGACTAGCGTCTTTTTACTCTAAAACTTGTTGTGGGTTGTCATGTAATGGCAGGTGTGTTTCATAGAGGAGTGAATGGTTTGTTTTCAACGTTATTGTAATGAATTGGTATAATGTGAGGACAGTGACGCTTTCTGGTTGATAAAATATTATCTTATTTTATCTTACCTTACCCACCGTATCTTATCTTATTTTAAAACATAACCAGACAGTTCTTTGAAGACACTGAACTGCATTTCTGAGAGAGAATGGGCATTTCGGTTGTAATTGTCTGTTACAAATCACTTTTCTGTAAACTATTACAAAGGACAATGTGACCAGACTGCATTAAAAAGCACTTGGTGACCTTCCTCTAAAGCTAATGAAGCTGAATGAAATCCCAACACTACATTGTTGCTTTTTTGAATGACTGTTTCAAGCTGCCAGGCTATCCAAGCGTTGAGCTGACATAGTTGTTCCTGGAGGACACACATGAAGTTTACGCTTCCCGCCCAGATCAAACAAACCTCTCATTATCTCAACTGGAGCAACAAACATGGAATTATCCGAGTTTCCGCTATCCCGTAATCGTTTGTATTAAACGTGGATTGTCTTTATTCTTTCTAATTCAAACAGTTTGCTGATTACCGGCAATGAATCTGTTTTAATTTGTTAATTCTTCTTCGTGTCTCTTGTGTACTTTTGGTTTTGTTGTTGTTTTGTTGTTCTTATTTTGTGATTATTTGTTTGTTTGTTTGCTGTTGTTGGACATCGGTCCACTTAATCTACGTCCTCACCAACCATTGCATCATTTGTGTGTGTGTGTGTGTGTGTGGGAGGAGGGGGGGGGGGTCGGACCACGGAAAAGGATAAAGGAGGGAAAAGAGAATGGATAGGGTCCAAAAGAAAGGATTGAACTGTAGCCCAGTACTATTTTGTTACAACTTAGAGCCTGTGCTGTCACGTAACTTTCCATTTCGCCTTTTAGCTACTTCTAGGCGGCTGTCTCGGTCCCTGAGGTTTTCAAAGATAAACGCTTACCAACATTCGCTCTTATTATGACATATAATGTGTATCGAAGACCACAAGCCAAAATGATCTTGAGACAGTTTTGTCAGTTAATTTTATGGCTCACTGGTCTTCCCTATGTCATGTCATCGACAAAATGATTTTAGTTTTCAGAAGATCCACCACCATCTTTTCTAGTCTCTTTACTTGTGGTCGTAGGAGTGATACATTCTACAACATTCAGGATGACTGTCATAATGGTGGCCGTTAAAGGGTCAATGGTTGTGAAAAGAGCCCGTTCTGAATCTCCCCGGAGTAATCTGATAGAGGTGAGAGCAATATTTGTTTAAATTAACACTATGAGTTGCCATGCGGTGAAAATACTGGGCTCCGTTCTTTACGTTGTGGAACACAGTTATGCTGGGACATTTTCACAGCAAATAAATCATTGCTGTGCAGCTAACTAGTTTAACAACAAATGTCCACCCCCCCCCCTTTCCCAATTTAATGAATTAATTAATAAACAGATAAAATAAAATAAAAATACAATACATGTGGAAAAATAAAAATAATACTGAAAAATTAAAATGCAATGACTTTCCGTGCATTATACTTGTAAACACCAAACATTTTCAGCCAATTTCTTCTTATGTGAGACCTAATTTCAGTGATAAAGTGACAAAGTTTCCAGTTAAGGGGAGATAACAGACTGGATCTATTAGTAAAGATAGTAATGAAGTTAATGACAGTGGTTGGGATTTTGATGCAGTACGCAATTGAGATAACGAAGAGTGGAACGAGACTAATGATGATGTCCCATCTTAGACACAGACGGGCAGTTGCTGCAGAAGTACTAGAGCAACCAGTGCGTAAATAGCAATCATAAGGGTTAATCTGTTGTTCAAAACACAATTTAAATGAACAAACAAGAGACGTTCTGTAGTCATTTTTCCGTGCCATTGGCTCCGCAACTTCATGAAAATAATTTGATTTCACCTTGTTTTCCAACAGTTTTATTTGTTTCGTGTTTTCGGAGTTGAACATTTCAATTTCTCGGTGGCTGCCGCCTGGTTCCGGCCCATCCACCAATCAGAAGATCATCTCCGATTGCACAACCCCCCACTCAGCTGTGTCCCGTGTGCCGTTAGTTATCTCTTAAGTCGGAATCAGTTCGTACGAAAAATCGCTGGAGAGATCAGTTATTTCCTCTTAAGCCCGAGGGAGCCTTCAGGGGAAATAATAGGCCGATCCATCCAACGTTTTCCTCCCTTAGTTTTTGTGTTTTTTCTCTCTCTCGCTGTTCTGTTTTCAAGGGAGCGAAGACAGCGTTAGCAGATAATCTAGCTCGCTTGTAATGTAATCTCCCGCTAGAGCGAACTCATCAAGGTGACCGTCCGGGTTTTAAATCCCATTTCCTTCAGTAATCGGCGGCAGGTATGTGGAGGATTGCCCGCAATCACGCCATGCTTAACCCGCGATGACGTCACGGACATCGCCAGGCCAGGGGGAGACAATCTGATAATGGATATCGCGAAAACACGGATAGAAAAGAATCATCGGAGGAACAAAAAACAAAATAAAACAAAACAACTTAGAAAAAAGAAACAACGTCAACAACGACAGAGCAAGCTTTAATTCGGCTATAGGAAAATAAAAAAAGGTAAAGAGAAGAAAAAATAAAAACAAAACAAACCCAGAAAAACAGAGAAAAAGAACAGGATTTTTAAACGGGGTTTTTGTAGGCTGATGTCCACGAGAGTTATTCCCCGTGGAAGGAATATCTTGAGCCAAGATCGCCGAGGTTTGAGATAGTCGGCCTGCGTCAATCTGCCGCTAAATTGCCTCAGGTTGACATCAGACGGTGACGTATTCCCATGGCTACCGGAAGCACGTGTTCCACCATGCCAGCATCGGTCCATTACCAAAATTGCACCGGATAGCGTTTGCTTTCCAAAGACGAAACAAAGCTATCTGTTAAATGATATACCAAAATTACAAAAAAATGTGTTCACCTGCTGTGATATGATATCAATGTTTTAGCTACAAATAGTCGGGATAATTATGAAAATGTAGATTGTAGATGCTCTGGAAATTCTCAAATCACTCGCTGTCAAAACAAACTACGTTTCGGTGATTAAAATTGTATACAACTGCTCTGTGTTATCGTGATATGAGAGTTTTTCGCTACAGTTCCACACAGCTTGTGCAAATCACTTCTATCTCGGATCACGTGGTTATAGAATTGAAAACACAGTATTTGAACCAGATGAAACAATTATATCTCCTAAATGTTTTTACTTTCAGTGGTAGGAAAACTCCTCAGGTGGAGCGAGACAGGTGACTGTCTTCAGAGGAAGAGTGAGTTCTTTAATCAGATGTTTCGGCCTTTAACTTCCTGACATCTTCTAGAACTCCGGCCACACCAGGGTCATGACTCTTGATGTCCATCACCCACCTTTTTTTCCTCCCTCAGGGATTCTGGTGGGATTTGAACCGGTGCCGTTTGGTTTTCAGTCCAGTGCTCTAACCGCTGAACTAATCGTGCCACTGTTTTTTGTGGCATATCTTATTCTATTTAAATCTACCGTTTGCATCATTACGTTTAGGCAATAAGCATTTCTGTGTTAAAACAGTTGATGTGCGTAAGCTGTCTACAGTAGAGTATCAATCCTTTATAAACAAACAAACAAACAAAAAACATTAAGAAATAGGCAATTCTGATGAGTTGTTGATAGAAAATGATCCACAGTATTTCACATTTCACAAAATCAGTGTTTCTGATGAGCTGTTCAAAGCAGGGTATTCAATAGTTCAGATTACAGTACCCAAACATAAAGGTTTGACAAGAAATTTTCCTCAGAACTTCCTGGTTATCATTATCTTCATGAAACGGTTGATGCTTGATATTTTGGCCATTTGAAGACCCGATCACAAAGAGATAGAAATCCACGATGTGTTCTGAGCATCAGCCTATTCCTCTCGAGTGCTCACGGGGTAAAAAATATTAACCATCACAACAACAAGACCACATTACTTTAACCTTGTAGTTTACTTTCGTCCTGATCAGTCACTGAGACTTATGTCCGATACTGTCAATCAATCAACCAATTACTGTAAAGTCTCGCTGGAGGCAGAGCGTAAACGAACTGTAGTTATAACTGGCATGGGTTTCTGGGATGGTTCGGTGGGAGACGGTGCCCGATGGTAACTGAGATAGGCTTGAGTTATCGTGGGGTGGGGGGAGGGGTAGGGGAAGATGGTAAAAGGGAATGGAAGGGAGTTGATGGAACACACACGATACACGCCATCAGCCCCATCATCTTCCCATCCCGACACGAACGTTCCCCAGAGGGCGCTAAAACAAGCGATGAGACGAGAGATCAGCTTGTTGCCCCTAAGGGCGGGCTGGAACCCCTCGGGGAGAAGCCAGGTCGAGCTCTCTCAGGGATGCTGTCCGCTCCCATTTTCAATTTGTTTTAACAGGCAACAGATCCTGGCGTTTTGGGAGGGTATCCCACCACGTTTCATGGTCTCTCATTTTGAAAGGCTGTCACGGCTGGCTGGTTCTGCATCAACCTTAAAGATCCTTAGTTATTTTCTGTTTTCCTTTCTGTTCAATTTTCCCTTTCTCCTTTTGTATGACTGGTAGTCCATCAAACATTGACAATTATACAGGTGGTTTCACTCCAAAGATCAGTAAGGTAAATGATTATGGGGCAAATAGTTCTCAGTATGAGATGAGCATAGGGCGAAGTGGAGCGAAGACCGGTAATTGATGTAATTATCAAGTTCAGGTATGGGGCTGAGCATTTCTATAGGCCTGATCTGTGTGAGGGCTTGGAAGTCCTTTACAGTAGTTCATGTATGTAAACTTGTAATAATAAACGGTCTGCAGAGTAATGAACTGAAATAACAAACTGTTAGTCATTAAACAGTCTGAGGAATAACAGACTGGAATAACAAGCCTTTTGTTATAATTACGTGGGTAACTCTCGGGCCCTTGAAGAAGGCTTACCTTTTCGTAATATCATTGCGGATCTTTACAAACTATAGACTTTTTACTTGATTCTGTTACAATTCTAATCTACCGAACGTATTGTATAGAATCTAACCATGGCTAATGAAAAATGTTATCTTTTGTTTTCTGTAACAATATTTTATGTTGTATAGAAATCAGACTAATTACAAACAAAGGAATAAAATGAGGATTTTTATTCTCCATGAAATGAATAATTGAACTTCCTGTACACGCCCTGATACCATCAGTATATTACCATTGCATCGTTTTCGTGGAATTATAAGGGTATTTTCTTACACATTAGAGATATTCCGTGCTGATAATTAAATAAACATTTAACCACATCTACCCACGCATAATTATTTATATTTTCCTGAGAAGAACACATAAACACACAGACACACAGCTTGCTTGCCTGCCCGCATACACACACACACACATTCATACATACGCGCTCGCACATACAAAATATTAATAAGATTATATTATAATGTAATTTCCATCACAAAACTGCCCCCAGAATGCATACATTGATAAGGACCATCGACTTATCTTAAGAAGCTTTTGTGAATACTTTAAATACCGACTAACAGCAATTATCCTGCTTAATTAAGGAAAACATTTCCCTAAACTTCAAAGATGTTTACTTAATGAGGTTTTAATCCAGGCCATAGGAATAACAAAAACTTCCTGGTTTTATTTCAAGTGGTGACCTATATAAAGGGAGAGAAGCTGTCGCCAGATTGGTAGGGTGATCTCCCTTGCTCGATGGAATTTCGTTTTTCATTGGGGACAGAAGTTCATCAAGTTACCAATAGTTCTGACATCGATCCGGGGAGATCAAAGTAAGCCCCAGTATGTGCACAGGTGGGACTTAACAATTAAAACCAGCAAACTAGAACTTAATGAAAATTGGAAGGATATCTGTGTGTGTGTGGGGGGGGGGGGGGGCAGAGGGCTGAGAGATGGTCAAGAGGCAGGGAGTGCTAGGGGAAAGGGGAGGGGGAGGAAGTTCTGGGCTTTGAAGCTCCCGGAGGGTTTACAGTAACGAGGACAGAGGGAGAGCTGGTGGGATGGAGAGTGAGAGAGACGAGAGAGAGAAAGAGAGAGTGAGGAAGAGAAATTCTGGAATACTTACACACTTTGACATAACTAAAAATAAATAAATAAAGAGATAAAATAAATAAATAAATAAATAAATAAATAAATCTTCTATGGCAAAAACCGAGGTTACGTTTTGCAATCTCCCACGTTTTTTTTTTTTAACACCTATGAAAATTTAAAAAGCAGTTTTAAGAGAATGGAGAAATATAACGGGCTGCTATTTAATTATTGCAGATCAGAAACTTATCTTGGAATTTTTAAAAAAAAAATCCTCTTTGGAAATTATCAAAATTAAGTTTTGCGATCTCGCGTAGGTTTTTAACAGCTATCAATATTTAAAAAAAAAAAAAAAAGCATTTTCTAAAGAATGAACAAATATAACAGGTTGTTCGTCAATTATTGTCGGTCAGTAAGTTATCTTGAAACGGGTAGAGAAATAATTAAATAGGGATGAAAACGGCGCTTTATCAAAGCAAAGTAAGAGAGGGACTCTGAGTCTTTGAACCTCCCGGAAGGATCAAGTTTGGAATGAAAGTTCTAGTCATGCTTGATGTTCCGGTTAAGCCAGTGGAAGCGCAAATATTGATTCTTGATTTTTGTCATTTTCTCTTTCAGGGCTCTGTCACCTGGAGTATGGAAAAAAACAGACTGTTACGGGAAGCTGAATACAAATTTCCGTCGTTCACTTGCCACCTGGTATCGTCTAAAATAGAAACCATCTGTAAAGTACACGTCAGTCTAATAGTGACGATTTTCAACCAAACAATATTAGTAATAATAATAATAAATAAATAATAATAATAAATAAATAATAATAATATGAACAAAAATTAAAAAAAAAGAAATAAAAAAGTAATAAAAAACATTTTAAAAAAAAATAATAAGAATTAAAATAATAATAATAATAAAAATAATTAAAAAATAAGGAAATAAAGTAAAGGGATGAAAAAAAAAAAAAGATAAACTTGTAAATAACATGTTATTTATATGTGTTTATGACACTCAACGGTTTTGGAGGCTTTGTGGTATGGATACCGGAATTTTATAAACAGATATAAACACACCAGATGTTTATGTATCATACATTTATCGGATTTTTTTTTTTCTTAGCTTCTTTATTAAATAATCTAGTTGTGTAAGGTTGTTTATTGTTTATTAGTTGTTTATTATTTATTCATTTTTATGTCTTATCTATCTATCTATCTATCTATCTATCTATCTATCTATCTATCTATCTATCTATCTATCTATCTATCTATC
>JBCAUA010110974.1:0-10022 GCA_038406235.1 Peronia verruculata
TTCAACTTTTACAACGTAAAGACTGACGGAGAATGTTCACACGAGCTTTTTTGTTATTGTTCTTGTTGTTATTTTTAGTTTAAGTTTATTCCTCCCCCCCCTCCCCCACCCCCCTTTTAGAAATGTGAACAAGGCAGCTAGAAGCCCTCCGTAAAATGAAGAAGAAGAAGACTATAAAGTCTAGACTGACCATGCCAGAGAAAAGTAAACAAACGAAGTGCGGGCGTTGCCAAGGACTCAGGCAAAGAATCGCCAAGAAGCAGAAATCAGACTTACCCATTGAGCTCACCGACTAAAACCTTGCGGTCGTCTCTCTCTCTCTCTCTCTCTCTCTCTCTCTCTCTCTCTCTCAATTAACTCTAAAAATATCGGGGGTCTGATTGGATCAGAGACTCGCTATAATCGGCATGTTTGAATCAATTTCCGAATAACATAAATTAATGCTGTGATAATCTATTCATAGTGAATGGATTTTGGGTGTGAAAGGTCATTCCTTATAAATGAACAAAATATCATTTTCAGACAAAGTGACCTGGTATCGCGGTCAGGATGGATGGTCAAATGAAAAAGATTTCACCACATAGTGAGAGCCAAACAATTTTCAACTGACGCACAAACAAGGACACCATCATTGGAACCTCCCCTCGCACGGGAGAAGGAGGGGGGAGGGGTGTCGTAAGGGGATATTGTCCCATGCACGTTATGTAATTATGTGAATATACTTGTCATAGATTTTTTTTTTTTTTTACGCACAGGTATAGATTATATCCGTAAGCACCTGCCGATCCTACCACAGGCTTTTTTTAGAAATCTGGATGTTTTGACAATTTCTACTGATATTTTGCAGGTTAAAACTAACTGTCGTTCTCCTTTCTCTCCGCGAGTTGACCATGGAACTATCGGAAGCATGTCGAGAAAAATAATCTAACAAATGTGTGATGTGTGAGATAAAGATACAAAATCATGTATGCTAGATGTGTTTTCCATAGAAAGAAACAAACACTCAGTCTTTTTGCCCTCCCTCTGTTCTCGTTCAACCACCTCCGTGAAGATCTAAGCTGAATTCAGTGCCGAGTGTAAATCGAAAAACACGACTGATTGGATGCATCGTACCAACCTTTCGAGGTCAGACACAAGACGATCTGGCGCCATCGAGACTACTTGTGGCACACGCTTCTCCGCTGCGGCAGTGAAGATAGTATTATTTTAGGGCCTGCAAAACAGGAATGTTTACAGTAACCCGAAGGCCACGCCTCTCGGATTTGCTTAGACAAACCATAATAAACCTTCACAAAAGTCTTCATTTTACCGAGAAAGCCGAGAACACGAGAGAAAATACTCCGCGATTCGTACAGAATATAAATACGCTTTCACTACGCCCCGCCTCCTACTTGTCAATTACTTAGGATCGAGTCACACAAGGGCAAACAGGCGCAAAAATGCGTACTTTTTCTCATACTCCTAGGCTGGTGTCCACCGAACACATGTTTATTTCTTCGCTATTTGTTGTTATTGTTGATGGTGTGTTGTTTGTCTGGTTGCTATCATTGTTGTTAAGGTGATCGTCGTGCTCCAGCTGTTCTCTAGACTGTGTTGTTATTGATCATTGTTGGTGACATTTTATCGAAATGTTATATTTTATACCGTAATGATATCATAATTATGATTATCTCCTCTTGGCTCAGAACTCTGTAGTTATTGTACTCTGATAGCTATAACTCAAACAAAATCATTACAGAATAATAATAATAATAATGAATAATAATACATATATTTACATTATTTCACTTTTAAACTGTTTTCTTTCACCTTCACGCTTGGCTGGCTTAATCAAGTCTTAATAATTAAGATCTGTCGAAAAGGCAAGAACAGCATTAACAAGAGACATTTACTACAGATGTAGTTTCACCTTTGAGAAAAGCTGCGTCACTGTCAGCGATACAATACATATTGCAATAATTGCATGTCTACCCTGACCGCGTCAGTAGCCTGGACTTAAAGAGGAATGAAAAAAAAGGAAGGAAAAAATGAAAGATAGAAAGAAGAAAGAAATGATAAGAAGAACAGAAAGAAAGGAAGAAACGAAGGATGCAAAGAATTAATGAAGGAGGGAACGAAGTGGGGGGGGGGGAATTAATGAAGGACGAAACAAAGGAGGGAAGGAGGGAGGGAATTAATGGAAGAGGAAAATAAGGAGGCAAGGAATTAGTGAAGGAGGAAAAGAAGAAGGCAAGGAATTAACGAAGGAGGAAAAGAAAGAGTAAAGGAGAAAAGAATGAACAGCTGATCCTGTAGTGGACTGCAAGTGAGATTAAAACGAAGCTGAAAACTTTGACAGCCATTCTAGACAGACGTACCGTACTTATGTTTGTAACAGGAGCATTTCCCGAAATGTATAGAACCTTCCTACTTTAGTTTGTACCGTACAAACGTCAAGATGTTTGTCATTTTATCTCATCGCCTGTCAGTAGAGAAGTGGAAGATCTGTCTATCTGCCTGTACGTTCACCTTGTTGGCTGTTTTCTCTCTGTCACCGGAGGTATAGCCAGTAGAAAGTCTATGAATCTCGTAGCTGGTAGAAGTTTGTATTTTCTTGTCGACTGCGGCTGGCGATGGCGCGAACGAGGCGAACAGAATTGACGTTCTGTCTTTTCCCTCGTTTTCTTCCTCAATCGAACAAGTGCGCCTGTCTACTTCATCAGCTCCGTTTGTGTTGTGGCACTAGAAGTTTATCAAGTTTGGTTATAGACTACAGTCAGCGTTTATTTGTTTTGCATTCTGTGGCCATGCTCTGCTTTCGTAAACCTTTTTCCGATGTGGGTTTTTGTGTTTGTGGCAGACATACCCTAGTGACAGGGCCCATCACTCAGCCTATGGCAGGTTTTCAAACAGTGTCAAATAATCTGCATAGCAAAGTCTAGTTTTTTGTTATTATTGGCCCATCCATGTTTGTTTACAGCTGAGTGCAGTTTATGCAGTAGGACTCTGTTCTGTCACTGTTCGAAGCTCATCAGGAAAGATGATCTAAATGCCAGTAATAGAAAGACAAAATAAACTATGCAGAGAGATTAAAAATAAAAAAAATAAAAAAATGGCAACAATATTATAGATTATACATGTGTGTTTTTCTTCAATTTTCGCCGAGACATTTGATGGACATTGACTTTACCCTTAGGTATTTAGTATATTTCTCATCTGTGCCCTTGTTAACCTCTCTCACCTGTCCTCTTGCAAACCTCTGTCATTTTCATCCTGTCTTCACACGGCCATTAGCCATTTAGTCCATCTTTCAAGTTCTTGCTCTAGGACACCATAACACTTGGGCTCATACACACTGCAATTCTTTTAATTTATCTTCAACTGGTGCTAAAATTTAGAAGTATGACGATCGTGATACATGTATTGTAGTGGGCGGAACAAAAAAAAAAAAATGGGCAAATCGTCGCGATATTTGCCAACTACAGGTACACACAGCGTTCATCTCAAAATCTTTAACCAGTTCGAGACGAGCTGTGGAATTTTGGACTAAGTACATGTAGTTGATTTGATTCAGTGAAATGTACCATGAATTCAGCCCCCAATCGACAAAACTTATCCCAAACGTCCAGATACTTGTACATCAAATTTCAAAGCCAGATATATCCACCACAACATTGCATGTTACTGGTACCGGTACTGGATTTTTGAATTCGTATTAGAGACACAATTTTCTTGCTTGTTTGTTGCTGTTTTCATTTGTTTACTTTAGATCATTCGATAAGAATAATTATTAGCCTACAGGCTTGGACTTAGAGTTTAGAGTGTAGTGTGTGCTGTAGGCTGAGCTGATTTACGTTGGCTACTATATTAATCAACATGCAGTAGTTGACAGCTTTCTATATTCCAGGGACTGTTGTACTGAGGTTTTACTATTTTAAAGTCGGAGAAAGATTACTTTCGTCAGACTTAGTAGAGGATCACGTATACCTGAATCATTATTCAGGACAAGTCTGACTCTGTCTCGTAGCTCTTTGTTGCCTGTGATGTATGCCTGCTGTCTGCAGCAAGAGTCTGCCTGATAACTACACGTCAGCTGGTCCGATAACATTGAGACAACCAGCCGTGCTGCTGTCAGACTCGGGGGCTGAACTTGTTGTTTATGCGATTTATTACTTTTTACAACTCTGTGCAAAGTAAAAATCAACCGTATCGTTGTCTCCAGCCTCAGATTTATAGATCGTGTTCCCGACTTTCACCCTGCATGAGAACGCCGTAACCTACATAAATTACAAGCAGCGGACTGGTTATTAATACAGACAAATACATTTTGTCAGCTCAAAATCCTTAATAAACAGTTCCATGCTATCTCGGTGAATAAAAAGTTAAAAGCGAAAGCCAGATTCAGTTTGTCACAGTCCGCATTTCTCTGCTGTCTCAGCTTGTATTTTTTCTTTTACCATTCCTCATGAGCATGGTATGCACATTGGCTGAAAGTCAGTGAAAATACATATGTATACATGCACTGTGCAAGCAGAGTTATAGACTACAATAACAACACATATACCTACGCCAATAACAACAGAAATTATTAGATGCTTTTTGCCTACTTATATACATGTATTTCGAGACGACTCCACCCATTAACTGCACGATTATCTGAACAGGCCTACATTGCTATTTTTATTATTATTAACGAAATGGGCGTCTGCTACTCATTTATTATTTAAGAATTAATTCAGAAAGTCATGAGTCGTATCAGCGACTCACACATAGACATGATTCAACATGCCGCGATGTTTTTTCTTTTTTTTTTTTTAGTTCTGATGCTTTTCGAGATGTCTTGGCAAGCTATATATCGAATGCGTACATGTATATACATGTTATGTATTCATGTATATCTATGCACGTATGTAGTCTGTAGTAATACGTGTTATCGGCTGTGAGAAGCATTTCCTCTAGATAATAATAATAATAATAATATGAAAAGAAAGAAAAAAAAAAAAAAAGAAAGAAAGAAAGAAAGAAAAAAGAAAAAAAAAAAAAAGAAAGAAAGAAAAAAGTTATGCTGTACACGTAACTATTATGAGGACCGCAATTCCTGCACTTCCATAATTTATTGTGTATTGGCATGTGTGCACGTAGGTGTGGATGAATAAGTGAGTGAGTAAATGAATGAGTGAGTGGATGGGTGAGTGAATGTGTGAGTGAGTGAATGAGTGAGTGAGTGAATGAGTGAGTGAGTGAGTGAGTGAATGAGTGAGTGAGTGAGTGAGTGAGTGAGTGAGTGAGTGAGTGAGTGAGTGAGTGAGTGAGTGAGTGAGTGAGTGAGTGTTTGAGTGAGTGAGTCGATGAGTAAATGAGTGAGTGAGTGAATGAGTGAGTGAGTGAGTGAGACGGTCAGTCAGTCAGTCAGTCAGTCAGTAGCTAGCTAACTAGCTAACTAATTAACTAACTAATTAGCTAACCAGCTGTCTAAGTAACTTCTAGTTTGCTAAATAACCGAGAAATAAATAAATAGGCAAATAAATAGTGTATCTTTTAGTAGATAGACAACACCAGTATAATACAGTCAGAATAACAGGATTACCATGGCCTTGATAATGCATACTTTGGTGAATGATACACTAATGCATCAAGAGGAGGAAACTGATGGGTTGCCTAGTTCCACCCTGTTAATGTGACAGTTTAGTAGAAAGGATAGCAGGTTTTTCGGACAGGTGATGTCGAGGACGTCTGTTGACGAATAGAATATAATGGAATCAATTTTGTAATATATAGTCCTGGCCAGTTCATGATATACATTGTGTAAAGAGTAAGATCATTACTTTTATGTACAGTGTTTTCGGAATTTTGTATAGTAAAGGAAATCTTTCTTGAAGGTAAAAATTTCTCTATTGTGGTTAGATTTTATTATGCCGATAGTAATATTGATATTAATAAGTCGTTATAATAATAGTGAAATATTGATCTAATTAAGCTCCAATTGTTAATTTTCTCATTAATAGCAACGGGAAAAATGTTTAGCTTTGATTTGGATATACAGGGTGTCCGTAAAACCTGGATACATAGGAAATATCACTAGCTACCACCTTTTTTTTCTAAAGTGAATGCATCAGCTTTAGGTGAATCTTGTAAAGAGCATCGAATTTGCATTCTAAGAGGTGGAAATTTATGGAAGATCCTATATATTAATATTCCAGTTAAATAAATATTTTTTTTTTTCAATTTGCAAAGGGCATTTAATTTTACAGGATGTCGCTAAAATTTGGATACAAATTTTAATGTAGAATGTACATTTTTAGTAAAACAGGTAAGAAAGACATTTATTTAATTGGATATATAAGTATGTAATATAATGTTATTCGTATGATCCCCCGCGGGGGCTGGGGTTTATTTGTAGGTTCTCTGATCCCACCTACACGCGGTGTAAGCCCGCCATTGGTGGGATGTCTTCCACAGAGTGCCATCCTTGACGCTCCAGGGGTGACATATCTTCTCTATCTCCTTGCTCCTTTCCTCTGTCCCGCTTTCGTTCCTCTCTTCTTCTTGACGTGTAAACGTATGTAGCCGTAATCGTGCCGATGTGTCCTTAAATCCGAACACAACAACAAAGTTAGTCTGAGATCTAATGTTTTTAACGTCCATTCCTCTGATCCAAAGTGGACAGGAGAAACGCTGATTTTTTCGAGTTCTGTCATAAATTATCAAGATGAGTGAGTTTATCACTGACTTTGAGAACAGAATAATTAATGCCCCACGCAGAAAAAAAAAAAAAAACAACAACAAAAGGCTAATTTTTCAGAGCAATAAGCATTTCAATTCAGTTAGACAATTAAACTGCCGCATGTAAATTAATAAAGTAGAAAAAAATCAGTTTTTCTCTTTATATTTGAATTATTCCATATAACATAAAACATACAAATGAAACAAACAAAAAACAAACAAAAAACAAAAAAGAAAAATATAAACAGAACAAAATAATCAAACATACAAACAGGTAAATAAAAGTATAAACAATTGTTTTAATGTGAAACTAAAGTTTAACCCTGATAAGGTAGAAACGTTAATTTCATTACATAATTAAACGTTCGGATTATTATTTTTTTTTTTTTAATTTAATGTTTGTATTCGTTTATTATTTATTTATTTATTTATTTGTTTATTTATTTATGATTTTTAGCGTATTTCAAATCAACAAATCAGAACTGACTTTAGCCCTTTCGACATTGCTCAGGGTGTCGCATCTACCATCTAGCATAGGGAAGACACGTTACCGACTGAAAAAGCAGGAGGGCGGGGTCTTTCTTAAATAGGTAATGCCACCATTGCAAGAATGCATCGCACAGTGCCAAGTTTCATGGTAAGAACGCTATCTTAATAGCCTGACGTAAGCTAATAGTCCGTGGTAATAGCAGCAATACTTTCTTCAGTGTTCGCTTAATGGTAACGCCCTGAGGTACGTGAGTGCATCCTGTGGTAATTCTAGTAGATCTGCTCACGTTTGTGTGTAAGTTTTGGCACCAGTTGCCTCTTGCTGTAGGTGTCATTACAGAAGATCAAGACACTCGTGTTCCTCACCTAATCAAACGTACTGTGCCGTAAAATAAAACACACACACACAAAAAAAAACACTTATTCTGGAGAGCTTCTGTCTCGACAAAATCGAGCTGAGATTTATTTTTGTAGTCTCTCCTTAAGAGAAGCATGACTGAAAGGTAACTGCCTATTCTGAAATAATTATTTATTTATTGTAATCTCTCTCTTTCTCTCTCTCTCTTTCTCTCTCTCTCCCTCTCTCTCTCTCTCTCCATCTCTCTCTCTCTCTCTCTCTCTTTCTCTCTCTTTCTTCTTTTTTTTTCCCCGATAAGCTATGTTCTTAAGAATTTACCGATGACGTGTGTTACCTTTTACTGTCTTGGAAAAATATTCTTGGGCTGTTGAAGAAATAATAACAATGCAGATTATTTATATAGCGCTTATTCCCGTAATTACAGGCTCTAAGTTCTTTAATTATTTACCCCGACAGACCTAAAAAAGACACTCATAAACGTTCTCAGCTTCTTGGGAAGCATACAAGGCGGCTGCCTGTTAGGCGGTCAAATCCTTATCACTCTAACAATATCATGCTGAAGTTGTTTCAAAACCGGTGTTTTGTCAAAGTTTTTAGTACGACCCGTGGTGAATACCTCTCTTGGCCAGCACGGCAGATAATCATGTCCAGATAGATCTGAAAGTATGGGTTGGTATGTGTGGAGTTGCAGGACAGATAACTCCAGTGAGGGATCGTTTCGCACATTATTTGCCCTTCCGGAAAGAGGGACTCGTATAAGGGGAGATCATTTTTGACCAGCCCCATTTCTACCCTTTGCCAGACAAAAGAGGTGTTGAGCAAACAGTGTCGAGAAGAAAAAAATCTCTGTGCTTCATATTCTTTGAAAGGCTGGTCGCCAAAGAGTTGATAAAATTTTAGCATTAAGAAAAAAACATTCTCTTTACATCATTTATTTCGAGGGGGAGGGGGGGGGATTTTCATGGTCAGTGGTTCAAGTAAAGGGAGCAAAAGTGTTTTTTTCCTTCTTTCCACTGCTTGTTCAATCCCTCTTTTCAAGATCAATTTTGTTTGGGCCTTTCAACCTCTATTGAGGTTATCTCAGCCTTTATTGCTGGATCATGTCAGACCGTGTCAAAGTTGGTAGTCCCTCTATGTTGTGTCTGGTGTTGTCCATATCGGCTGGGTTTTCTGTTTCTTTGTTGGCCGCTCTTTCTCCTGTGGCTGGTAAAGCCCAAGCGTCTACTACATGTACTTACAGTTACAATCCCTCTTTTGTCTGGTAAAGGGAAGTAATAAGGCAGAGTACAACGATCTCCCATTGCAGTTTAAAAATCCCTCTTTTGTCTGGTAAAGGGAAGTAATAAGGCAGAGTACAACGATCTTCCATTGCGGTTTAAAAAAAGGCAGATATGGTTGTATTTTTTTTTAAATTTTATTTTCAGAGAAAAGAAACCAATAGGCCTACTAGTACTAGAGAAGATACTTTTCAAAGATCATTCAGTATCGACTCGTAAGAAGAAACTTAACCCTTTGAACCCTGGTCACCAATAAATGAAAAAAAAAAAAAACACCTGCCCCTGACCTCTTGGGCCGAAAACGCACATTTCTAGTATTACCTCACTCAAGTGGCAAAAACACAAACACTATTGAAGATATAGCCAAGACAAACATTATACGAATGTTTTCACTACCTTCAGTGCCAATATTCTACTTTGTTATACCACTCTGACCAGTGGTTGCATAAGACTGGAGGTAAATGTATCAGCCCGGTCTACTGGGCAGTGGCGAATTTGACTCCAGAAATCTGCTCGGTGTACCGGGATGTGGGATTCAACGGGTTATCACCATTTTTGGAATAATCATTGATAACATTGTTTCAAAAGCTTTGATTACGTAGTTTCGTCTCGTTGATGAATAGCCTATTACGCCATTTTCATTCCCTCTTTCTCTCTCTCTCTCTCTCTCTCTCTCTCTGGCTCGTTCACTCATTTTCTCTCTCTTTCTCTCTTTCTCTCTCCCTCTCTCTCTCTCTCTCTCTCTCTCTCTCTCTCTTTCGTCCTTTTTTCACTCACCCTTCCCGAGTCTCTATGGTTGGAACGAGTAGTATCAACTCAATACGCTTGCTCGCTCTCCTATTCTCTCTCTCCCTGCCGCTCCCCCCTCCCCTTCTCTCTCTCACTCTCTAGCTTGCTCTCTCGCACTTTCTTTTTCTTCTTTCCTCTCCGAGCCGTTTTGTTCATAATCAGTAACGTGAGACATGCGCTAGAAGGAGAATTTATTTGGTCTCTGTTTTTGTACGTTTTTGTACGTTTGCTTCCCTTTCAATTCTTCTGCTCGGGAGTGTAAGTGTATCTCACTTGGTTTTCATCAGACGTGTCTCTTTTTCTTGCTCTCTCTCTCTCCATCTTTTTGTATATCTATCTATCTATCTATCTATCTATCTATCTATCTATCTATCTACCTACCTACCTACCTACCTACCTACCTACCT
>JBCAUA010110985.1:0-10022 GCA_038406235.1 Peronia verruculata
GATAGATAGATAGATAGATAGATAGATAGATAGATAGATAGATAGATAGATAGATAGATAGATAGATAGACAGACATGATCTAAGTCATAAAATTTAATTTACATATTATAACGGTATGGGCAATTGGTCTCCCAACAGCATACGCTTCAAAGGCTGCACCTAGAACGTTTCCTGAGTTGGCGACGAAGCCTTTGAACAACCTTCTAAACCTATTGTTGCAGATACAACACACCTTTCGATTAGGGAACTGGTAAATAATAATATGTATGTCTTATATTACATGAGTATTCTCCTATTCTAAAGATGAATTTTGGACAAATACCAGCATTTTAACGTTCTTTTAAGTGTGACTGGCAAAAAATATCGAGAAATTCACTTCTCGTTTCACTCCCTCGGATCAAATGTTTCTATATCTCCTACGTGTTAGAAGTTTGGGTCGCCACAACTACCCGTCGTCCGGTCGTACATAGATATGAGATATGTCTTCAAAGAAACGACAACAACAACAACAAACAACAACAACAACAAACAACAACAAGCACCTTTCCCTACTGCAGGTAATCAGTTACTTACCCGCTGTAGCAAATCCACTTCAATCATGACGGACGCACGGCCGAGCACACTGCTCAAGAACTAACACCGCACGTGAGACTGGCCTATTTTTCAGGCCAAACCCGACCTTTCCTCTCATACTAGGCAACCACGTAGATCCTGCCACATATTACTGTATATTATAAGAAACGCTATGTCCAAACATACGATCGTTTCGTTGTTAGAAGCTCACAACACTGATTAACACCAATGTCACGGGCGTGTGGATAACTAGCTATCAACCCACTTGTGAAGCACTTTCAGGTTTCTCGTAATTAACTGTTCCGATACAACCAATAGCCAATATTATAGCTCCAACCTATTAATGTCGTGTGGTAACAGATCTGGTGTAGAGGCCTCTCCTGACTCAGGCGAGACGGGAATACGATGCTTGCCACTCTCAAGTAAGGCGGCTGAATGTTACCTCAACATTCGTCCAGCGCAGACCAACAACCTGTCGAGTCTATTCAGCCGGCTAATGGCTGTGCGCGGGACTGATGGCGGCCCGATAGCCGGTGATTACACTGACTGAGCGACGTGGATGCCCAGCCGATCAAACGAGTTCAAACTTGATCGCCCTTTGCTCACGGGCTAAATCGTTGCAAGTGAAAACAATTGAACTACACACAACCTGCAGTCACCATTCCGCACATGTAGCCGTTTTGCTGTTTTGTCGGGGTTGCTGAACTGAAAAACCAGTATTTTTCACTGCATGCATTAGGGCCACGGCAACGGCAAGGTCTAGTCGATACAGCAAAGCGAAATGCCGATTAAACGTTGGCTGAGTAACATCCCCTGATATTGAATTTTTCAGGCAAAAATAGAAGAAGATCGATAAACTTTGCCCAGTGATGGAAAGAGGGAACGGATTAGAAGAATGTAATACACCAGTGTGAGAGGGTGTAAAGGCGCCCAGAGAACAGCCAGGCAAGTCATTTACACTTGTAAATGATTTTTTTGCTTCTAGGAGCGGTAATAGGGAGGCAAAACGGCATGGGGGAACAACACAAATTGCATTCTGCGTGTTCCATCCAGCAGCCAGAGGGAGAGACCAGGGTATGGTAGAGAATGTAAATGTGCAAGCTGGCCTCAAGCCCCCCTGCTGCCAACTTAATCGACATGATTATAAACCATTGGTTCTTTTTAGTCGTAATGGTTTTTTGATACGATTGATAGCACAAGGTGCGCTTGATACACGGATCGGATGGGCCAGTGTCACGTGGAACTTTATGACACCAGCATTTATTTCTCTGATGTGTAACGCCATCCGACCACACTGAAAAGGACGGTAGCTATAGATTAGGGTGAACAAAAGAATGCATCACTCCTCCTACTCTACATCTTTTCCTGAGACATAATGTGTCATTTCGGTCTTCAAATTACTCCGCTTTGCCGAGTACAAAAGGTAAAACTGTATCAAGGAAAGAATCATTTATTTGATTTTTTAATTAAAAAAATTTTTTTTTTGTCTTGCCATTTGACACACGGTAAAGATAATATTGAAGTTCTGAAAAACTGATATGATGAAAATATTCTTTTTTTCTCATCATAATGCTTCTTCTTCTTCCTCTTTTTTTTTTTTTTTTCGTTTCCTCTTTCCTTACTTGCTTCATGTAAATACCAGGATTTCAGGTGATTTTTCCCTTCTTAGCAATACTTGTCTTATACCTCTGTTACTTGGCAAACGAAAGTAACTTGGCTGACTGTAAAAACGGCTCATTTCCATCTTTCTATCCACCCCCCCCCCAACTGCACTTCTTTTTTCCGCTCTATTCAAGCCGTGGAGACCGGTAATTTAAACGGATCAAAATGTTAGTTATAGGCTGTATGCCCTAACATCATGTCGCCCAAAAAGTGACTTGTTATGATCTCAAGCAGTTGGACCACAACAGGTGCACAAATGCGGAAAAGTTACAAGTCACACCACAAAAATCAGCCTGTGGATACTTTTATTCTCATGATTTTGTGAGGCGTCCACACACAATATCTTATAAAATACAATACCAGTGTCAAAGCTAAAGCTTCATGCAGTTTTAAACCTTTCACTTTAACTCTTGTC
The DNA here is from genome assembly GCA_038406235.1 of Peronia verruculata. Lineage (NCBI taxonomy): Eukaryota > Metazoa > Mollusca > Gastropoda > Systellommatophora > Onchidiidae > Peronia > Peronia verruculata. Next base: position 2,652 of record JBCAUA010110985.1, read on the forward strand.
AATCATGACAAATAAGAGACACAATCCAGAAACCAACCCTACTTCATCACACTGAAAATCATTTGTACTGTCTGTGAAATAAATAAATGTCAATTCAAATCAAAAGAAAAAAGACAGAAATGCTGGCAGTCAAACGGTAAACTCCAAATTCCGCCCCACTTGGTACAGTTGCGATGGACAGCGGTGCTACAAGATTCCGTCAAAGGTAACACATTGGGTTTGATCTAAAGGACAGGTATTGTGTTGCATCCACTGTGTAATCACACTGAGCAAAATATTTTCTTCTCCTCTCCCTCCTCCCTCCCCTTCGTTCAAACGTTATTGACAGCCCAGGCAGCTGTTGTTATTGTAACATGTGTGCATTATCAGCCAACATCAAAACAAACTGCCGACACACACACATACACATGCACAGACTCACAACACAACAAAACACACCACAATAGCTGGTCTGTGTCCCATCAAAGAGCCAACCCTCCCTCCCAATCTCCCCGCACCATCGTTATCTCCTTGATCAGTTGGGCTAACATGAATTCTCCACAGCCCAGAGTGGCCCCAAGCGATACAACGTAACAGAAAATTCAGGAAGACTCGGGGCTGATCAAAATAATTAAATATGTAGCATATCATATAGCGAAATCCCTAGCCTATAAACATTTTCTAGAATGAATAGAACTGAGTAAGCCATTTTGACCGTTTGCCAAATTACATCAAATCTGACAAGTACAAAGGTATTAAACAAACATTCTACGGAGGAAAAAACTTTCTTCCCCACATATCATTCTGTTTGAAAAAATGGGTTCAAGAATGTTATGAGAAATACATTATTTTTTTTTCCTCATATTTTATTTATTTATTTATTTATTTATTCATTCATTCGTTTCCTTCCTTCTTTATTTATTTGCTTCAAACACATTTCAATAACAAGGGCAAAGGTATTGTTTCCTTTGTTGCAATGCTTTTGTAAGATCACCGGACGAAACTGGTACTGGCAAAAGGGAAGTAATTTAGCTGGCAGAAAAAAAAAAATGGCCCATCAGAAGTTACAGTCTCATGGTACGATATTTCAGTTTCGATATTTCAGTTTCAGTATCGCTTATATCCCCTGCTGTCACTTTGTTCTGGCAAGCTGTCTTGGGCCTTATAGGGTTGATTTTCTATGTAACTTCGCGACAGAGTCGGGCTAGGCTAACTGCGTGATGTTTGTTTTATAATAAGTCGTACTCTCAAGGCTCGACTTTGCTGGCCCATCACACTGTTGTTCCACCCTTGAGGGAAATCGAAATCGAGTTGTTTGCATTTTCCAGACGCAAATGTCAAACATGACATGAATCTCAACGATATGATATCTCAAAGACATGATATCTCCATAAATGAACAAACGATATTTTGGAGCTGGGTTACACCGAAGTCGAAATTTTGCTACACTGGAAGTGGGAAGAAAACTCGCGAGTTAGGTCGATGGTGATATCTACACTCTCTTTTTTCCATCGATTTATGATGACCATTTCTAGTGTCTTTTAAATAATCAATCATGATATCACTTTTACTGTCGTTTAGATAATCAACCATGATACTGTTTCTGCTGTCTTTCAATCAATCAATCAATCAATCAATCAATCAATCAATCAATCAACAGTCTAGATGTTTGCCTTCCTAGTTCTAGCTTTCCATATTCAAAACACCATACAAACACCGATAAATCAAACGAAAGAAAACAAATATTTAAACCACAAACAAGGCACAGACATATAAAAAATGAAATATGCAGTTTTATACGATAAATATGCCGTTGGCTTGGGGGGGGGGGGGGGGAGAAAGAGAAGAAGAGGAGAGAGGAGCTGGAAAGAAACTGGTTCTTCCTCACCCCCACTGAGACTTCAAACACGCATGTCAAAAGTCCTTGTCCGATGAATGCTAATCCTTTCTCAAAGGAACGAAGCAATATGGCAGGAATGGTGAATGGTATATCAACCGATCGCAACCATTAACCGCCTCTTGGACGATGATATTTTCTATTTCTTTCATATAAGACAAGACAGGCCCAGGCCCTCAAAGGAAATTACTTTCACAGTTGACGAAACATAATGTGTATGTGACATTAATTTATATACACATGTACATATCAATTTTCCCACCCACTGGACTGGTGCTGTTCGTTTCTAGTTTCTAGATTATAACATGAGATGAATATAAGATAAACTTTGTTCTCGGGGGGAGACCCTTTTCATAGTCACTGAGAAATTACATTTGTATATACATGTGACATAAATTCATATTATATATACATCCACGTATACCACTATGTGGCAAATAGCATCAAAATGTGGTAGACTTAATGAGACTTGTAACAACTTGATAAATGTGTCGCTTGCTGGAGAAATGAGTGTCTGTACCTTTCTCGATTAGTTCGAACTAACGTATGCCAATGTATGTTATGCACGTTAATTTCGTTAAAGAACCCTTGGCAGTTCAAAATCAGTGGAGGAGTAGGCTGAGTGCCGTTGTCCGGGCAGAATTTCCAAATTTCTCCCACAAAAAATTCTCAAGAAAAACAGACCTCTTAAAAAAAGCCGAGATAATCCTACTTTTTTTTAAAGACTGAAAAGCTTAAGAAAAAGACCATGTTCACAAAGCAGTCCCCCAAAATCAGCAAAAGAGCAGTTGAACACATCAGTCTGTGTTATATTAGATCTAGATATTTAGATCCACCTCAAATCTGATATATTTGCAATCTGCCCATAAGAACAACACAATATGTACATGCATGTACTATTTTCATTCAATGATGAATGTCTATCGTTTCGCAGATTATCTGCCCTTTCCAAAAGAGGGACTTGTGTAAATGGCCGAGACACTGAAGTTCCTCATGTTTTCGCAAAACCGGGAATGTGTCGCAGGGCAGGACCATAATCTGGAGGTGACCCGTGGCATGTAATCTGGAGGTGATAGGCCGAGTGCCCAGTATCAAAGTATGGTGAATGATTGATTATCTATTCAAAAATAATAAGATGCATCAGCAAAATCGTTGCCAGAAAGCCATCTGTGTTGATTGTACCCTTGAGTTTTGGCTCCAATTTTCCAAAAATCAATCGACTGAAGTACCTGTCAACCTTAGAAACGATTTGTCTAATTTAAGAGAGCCACTTCTAGAAGCAAAAACATCACCACAAAGTTTGCAGGGCTGTGGAGAATCTTCGCCCCTGTGACCTACTTTGTTAAGTCTTTAACCAATATCAACATGGGTTTACTGAGAACGCAGTCAACTTATGTGACCCAGTTCAGAAACTGGGGGAAATAAAGCAAAAGAAGTTAAAAAAAAAAAAGGGGGGGGGGGCGGAAGCAAGGCTAAAGAGCAGACATAAGAGTCCAACATCTTTCAACTTTACCATCACTAATCCAGTGCCCTCGTTTTCTGGGTCGCTCCTCGTCAGTCAGAAAACCGATACTACTCTTAGACAACGTGATGAGAATCACAGAGTGAACACATGTTGTTTTATCTTTCCTTACAAACATCTGGCTCAGTGTTTCAAACTGTACAGGACACGCCGTGTATGGCAAATAACATGTATGTCAAAACATAAATAAAACTTGTGTTCTCACTGGCACTGCAATCTATTTAGTTTAAAGCAACAGAGTTCACGGATATTTCAAGCCATTGAAAAAAGGACATGTAGACGAAAAGTGTTTCAAAGAAGAACAATATGCAATTGGCAATCTTCAGAGAAGCTTGAAGTAGGCAGATAAAACATCTAATCACGGCTGCCTCTAATGGCCTCGATCGGTTGCATGGAGTTTTTTTTAGTGGTTAATTAAGTTCAGAGCAGCCTAAGCTGTGCAAATATGAAAATACATTGTGGCTGTATCAGCAAATATAATAATCTGAACAGTAGGCGATTAGGCTCTTATTTCTCTGGTAAGTGGTTCCGTTGGTCCAGGAGGTCATCGTAAACTATAAACTGCCAAACAATGAAACAATGAAATATAAAGGTAACTGCACCACGAACAACAACACTATAAGAACAACGAGAACAAGAACAACAATGTACTTAACCACTAAGAATGCATGAGCAAAAGTAAGTTCAGCAATCTAGGTAAAAAAAAAACACACAGAAAAACGTCACAATTATCAACTACCATTACCAGGCAGCCACTGTCGTCCGATATCTCTGGTCTTTCACGGGAGGGGTCAGATAAGGGGACAGATCAGCCCGGGGGAGGGGGGAGGGGAAGAAGAAAGGGGTGTCAATGTGAGGGATACTGGTGGGAGCCCATATCTCGAGTTCAGTTCTTTGTTGCACTATCTGCACTTTTAGGCTATTTGGAGATATATATATGTCATATGAAAGAGGGTAGTATATTCATCGATCACTAAATTGCCCAAACGAGCAGATTAATAATAATATATATATATATGCTTTTCCTAATCTCATATGTGCAAAAACAGTTGCTAAAACATAAAACAATTGGCGCCGTCTATTTGGGCCAGCTGGCCCTGTTAGACCCTAGAGTCTATTTGGGCCTATTAATGTGCCTCTTTCTCTCTGTCCGTGCGTAAGTAAATTATTTTATCCAGTTAATTATGTAACAGACGCTCCCATGTGCGAGCCAACACAAAAATTTTTTTTTGCCTTTACTTTGTGGTGCAACTTTTTTATTTGCCTATGCTTCAGGCCCAGATAGACATTCCGAAAACATTTTTTCTCAAAATGGGAAATATGGAGATGGAGCAAACAGAGAAGTGAGCTCACTATACAGTCACATCTTTGATTGTCTGAGCAGATCTCTCCCCTCCCTCCTTCCCATCCCCAATCTCTGTGGTTGTCACTTGGTGGGAAGTGTACAGTCCAGTGTGTCCTGGCCAAAGAGTTGATATGATATGATTTGACAGACCATTGTCAGGCTCCGGTCAATTATAATTCCCTAAACTTGTCCTTCCCTAACTGTCTTTGGAACTCACTACCTCAAACTCTGAGATCTGCTAGCAGTGAAGCGAGTTTTAAAAAACAATTGAAAACTTATCTGTTTGAAAAATATCTTGGATCATAATGAAGTTTGAGTGTGTGTGTGTGCGTGAGTGTGTGTGTGTGTGTTTGTGTGTGTATGTGTGTGTGTGCGTGCACGTGTGTGTATGGAGATAGTTATTAATGATAAACTATGTGTTGTTAATGAATGTGTTATTGTAAAGCGCCTTGGGGCTTTGCATAGGCGCTTAATAAATGTACTATATTATTATTATTATTATTATTATTATTATTATAAATATAAGAACATTAGAATCACCCATGATGAAAAAAAAAAAAAAAGACCTAGATCACAGAGCTGATAGCGGTTATTTGGAATAAAAACTTTGTAACATTATCATCCTGAATGTCACATGTAACCAGGCATGATTCATGACATGCATCTTACGTTCGGACACCATAAACGTTTATATCTGTTTATTTTATCATTATTATTACATGTATTATTTTCTGTTTTTGCCTTTACTGGGCTCAGACGGACACTTTATTGGAAGGTTCATATGAAGAGGCAGTAAGGAAAAGGAGTTGAAAGATTTGAACCAAGGACTAAACTGGAAAGAAAAATACCCTTTAGAGCATGAGAAGAATGAAAACAAGAAAGGCAGATAGTTTTTATTTCCTACCTGTTGCGCTCATCATCTTCCACATTTATTGCTCTAGCTTCATGAAATTCCACTAAACTACAGGAATTAATTTTGAATGGGACTATCTGCAATATCTTTCTTCGAAAACTTTTTGTCCTTGTATAACAAAATTATTTAAAAAAAAAAAAAAAAAATTATATTTCTTCAATTGTGACATTACCAGAAGGAACAGAGGGTAATTAAAATTAATAGGAATAAGGTACAGAGAGACAAGCAAAATAATGTGTATCTTTGAAGAAAATGGTCCATTTCAGTATTTATCACATAACAAGGATTTCCTTGAGGTTTGATATGCATGGTGTTTGGAGATGTCTACTAAAGATTAAAAAAAATAATAGATAAATGAAATAACAAATAAAAAAAATATGTCTAAAATATCTATATATAGAAAAAAACAATGAAAACCAAACAAACCAATACCGCACAAATAAATTAGGGGAGATTCAGAACAACCATTAGAAGTGACCAGAAACTGATTTGGACAAAGAACTGTTTATAAAACTTTACATTATAATGTCGCTTCCACCAGAGCACACAGAGCAACATGATACTCATAATCACTCATATTACTTATTATTATATTATCTTTTAAACATAAACTCTGTCGTACTGAATGTGAACATTTATCAAAGAAACCTTAGATCCTCCAGTTTCTACTGACATTCAGCGACATCCAGGTACTCACAGGCAATAGCCAGGAAGATGTTGAAGACCAGATATAGTGTGTACAGGTCATCGTTGGGGTCATCACTGAAATCATCGGCATTGTTGATGACAGCTGTGAAGGTGAGCAGGGTGGTGATGTAGAAGAAGGCAGCCACCGCTTGTACTACCATACTGGCTATTACAGATGGGATCAAGGAACTTCCACTGCGCAAGTTCCGCAATCTGTCTATGAGCTGCCGGAGAGGGAGGAGTGTAAGGGAAGGAGGAAAGCTATTATCAAAAACTTATTCGAATTATACTACTGATGACAATGATGATGCAGATGATGAAGAACCATCTAAGCTGGAAAATTTAGCCAGCGTTATCACCTTGCTTATATATATGCATTTGATTAGTTGTCCGTAAACAGTCATCTCATGATTTTAGGAGAGTTTTATAAATGGTGAGATTATGGTGATGATGATAAGCTTTTTCTTTGTTCCTCTGACAATGAGCCAGCCGAGGTCGAACATTTGGCGAGTTATTTTCAACTCATTCATTCACCAGGTTGCTGTTAATTTCTTGCAATTTAGTTGACAGTCGTTGTCTTAAAATTCAAAGCAACATGAATGGCGGTGTTGACGATGATTTCATGATTGGTGAGGAAGGGAGAAGGGTGAGGGGGAGCGGAGGAATAGAAGACAACGACTGCATCTTATTTTTTAAAGAAGAACCAATCGGTTATCAAAATTTGGAAATTCATGTTTTTCGGTTACCTTCTTCAGCTTGGAAGACAAAACAACAACAAAAAAACAAACACATTTTTATTAGATTATTAACCTTTTTTCTCCCACAGAGATTGGAATTAAAGAAAGCAAAATAAATATATATATAAAAAAAAACAACAAAAAAACCAAGCAAGTAAACAAACAAATAAACAATATCAAATCAATTTTCAGCCATACAAATGTGAGTGGGGTTGGGGGGGGGGGGGGGGGGGGGGGGGGGGAGGAGGGGGGGGGGGGGGGGGGGGGGGGGGGGGGGGGGGGGGGGGGGGG
>JBCAUA010110996.1:0-10022 GCA_038406235.1 Peronia verruculata
GAGGGGGGGGCCCTCCTGAAATGTGGATTTTGCCCCCCCCCCCCCAAAAAAAAATGCGATTTTGAGCTTTTGTTTTCTGTGAAAAGTGCTGCCCTTTCTGCATATAAAAATGGTATCAAATAGTTGCTAAGTCCATTCTAACGTGTCTGACCAATGGTCATTCAACGGTGGACATAGCGTATTGTCAATCAGGATTTGGCTCCATCTGGCGGCTATATGAGGCCGTAGATCATCGCGATTTCATTATATATTGGCAAAGAGTGCAAAAAGCACTTGAATATGACCTCTCCTAGCAATATCACCAGTACCAGTGCCAGGGATGGACACTGGATGACCACTATGAGGCGAGAAAAACTGCTGATTATGCAAATTATCAATCTAAGTATTCTAAATTGACTTTCCTCGTCCTGAAAATGGCGCGATTTTGCTTTTGTTCTGCTACTAATAGCTCAGTTGTCAACTATATGTCATAGTAAAGGTCAAAACACTCTTGGGTTGCATTCAGAAATGATATGGGGGCACACAGAGGCCGTCAAGAACCCGAAAGTGGCTCTTATAAAGAGGGGGGTAGGAAGCAAAATTCGATAAAAGATACGCCCAGAGAGCCAAAAAACGGCAACTAGAGACACAGAAGTCATGAAAAAAGGACTAATATGTAAAAAAAAAAAAAAGCTATTCCGAGCCTAAAAGCCGAATAAACAACTCTTCATGTCAATTTTTTGTTAAAAAAAAAAAACCACTTTAAACGCGTTTTCCTCAAAACCCGTTTTTTGGACATATTTTTTCTATCGCCCTTTTTTTTTTTTTTCCAAACCGATTGAAACCAAATTTGGTATGCATCATTGTCACCATAATACCTAAAAAGTTACGTATGGGCGTTAAATTCGGCCTGTAAGTTTTTGAGAAAATTGGGTTTTTGTTTTGAAAAAAAATGGTAAAATTTGAATTTTGGCTATATGGTATTTATAAAAATTTATAGAAAATTTTGTATGGCATGGAACGTAACAAAAAAATCCGTAACGTTTTAGATATTATATCAAACAATATATTCACCAAGTCTTATCAAGGTACGTTGAAATTCGGCGGAGGAGATAGATTTTGAATTTAGTCAATTTAGGGACGCCAAAATCCAAAATGGCGGAGCTGCCATGGCAACCGTATGAAAAAGTCAATTTTTTATATTTTTTTTACTGTTTTCCTCCAATTTAAACATGCTGAATACGACGGAAAAGGTTGAAATAGCCTAACTTTAATTTTTAAAAAAAAAAAATCACCTCCAGGACGCACCCCCTCCCCCCTTTAAAATTATAGCGGGAATAGTAATGTGGTGGTTGTAGTATTGATAGAAGTAGTTGTTATGATCATAATTGAAGTATTAGTAAAAGTAATAGGTAAGGTTTTCTAGAAGGGTATCAATAGTAGTACGGTAGCCATACCGTTTGTTATAGTAGTGGTAGTGGAAACAGCTATTGTAATAGTAGTAACGACTGCGACAATAGCAATCGTAACAGAAATAGTTAGTGGTAATCATGGTCTTAGTAGTAGTAAGAGTAAACTTTGTTCTAGTAATATAAGTAGAAATGACGAAGGTGATACTTGGTGTCGTTGCAGTATTAGTGATTTTTAGCAGTGGTGATAGTAGTAGAAGTCGTAGTAGTAGTCGCAGTAGTAGTCGCAGTAGTAGCTGCATCTTCATAGTAGTTATAGAGGTAATTATTGTTCTTGTCCTCTTTATGATAGCACAGTATTTGTTGTAGCGGTGCACTGACGATTTCCAGGCCGTCCTGATCTCCCCTGCCCTACCCGCCTCTGTGTGCTCTTCTCTTTTTCTTCAAGACGACAGGAACTGTGTCCAGATATCTAGAGACTACCAGTGATGAACGTATTATTGCTTTTATTCTAAGTCTTGGCTTACCGGGAACCGAGCCAACAACACCTAATATACCTAGGCTGTACAACAGTGAATATCCTCTCTGATAATTAGGAAGAGATTATGTCTTCCCGTGACTCTTCGCAACTCCAACCTCCCCACCCCGCCTCAGAGGCAATTTCTCAGAAAATATATCGCGAAGTATTCGAGTCCTATTCAACAACTCAGGAAAAAAAAGGTGTAACGATTCCGCCCTTAACGATTTCTTTTTAAACATGTAAAAGAAACTTAATTCATTATTTTTGTTTTTCTTTGACGTATGCGTGATAACATTTGAGAAAGCAGTCATAATTCTCAGATGGAATGCATTTGCTCTTTTTGATGGTAATTTAAACATGCTCACCAAGTTTCATCATGTTCCATTGAAATTTGGGGCAGGAGATAGATTCTAAAGCTAGTCATTTTAGAAGCAATAATATACAAGATGGCGGTGTTACCATGGCAACCGTTTGAGAAAATCGATTTTTTTCCCCTTTTTTTACTGTATTCCGTTAATTCGAACATGCCGAAGTGAAAGAAAAGTTTCAAGTGATCAATCTTTAATAATAATAATTTTAAATAATCACCTCCCCCCCCCCCCTAAATGGTTAAAGATTATGAGGACTATAGAAATCGACATTATCAGTGGATAACACCAGCCTGAATGATATTGGAACGCAATATTTAAACATGCTATTGTTCTTTTTGGATTATATAACACTATCAGGCAATATCGATATATACATACATTTTATTATTATTATTTTTAGTGCGATGTTACAAAAAGATTGCAACTACTCCCCCACCCCCAGAGGTTTGGAGGAGGCGGGGTTGGGGAAGAAAGCAATGTCGAGAAGCTTTTTCTTTCATTCTTTCTTTTTTCATCAAAACAAATCTGATGTGTTAATTTTTCCCAAGCGCCTATGGGTCCCCTGGTTGTTACACGAGAAGAACACAGTTTGACACAAAAAGATGGCTTTGATTCAAGCCCTCTCTTTCTCCCTCGTGCTCATACATAAAATGGTTTATATCCTGGTGTTTATTAGCACAGGAAACTCAGGCCAAGAAGAGCAAGACATTATTCATCATTCTTACCGCTTTGTGAAAGATCTTCAGCCGAGGAGACTTCGAGGGGAGAAATGAGTCGAGGAAATCTAATCAGTAATAAAACTGGAGGAGAAGAGAGATGTAAAACCATTGAGTAGGACATATAATTGATTGAAATTTCCTCCACTTTTTGGACACTGGTAGCCCAAACAGTGGCATGAAGAATGCCCTGGTTTTTGTATGGATTTCCGCTTCCGGTTGACAAGGGGCGATAATCCTGAGGAGACATCAATCAAAGGAATGCCAATTTGCGATCGGGCGGAGGGGAGACTGGCTGAGATCTCGGAGCTTTTTAAGAATGATAGTGATCTTAGGTTGACCCCGTTTATGGATTTTCGGGGCTTTTCTGTTAAGGGGCTGCGTGTGCAATTCATTCCTACGTATGATGGTCAGTTGGAAATGAGGGTGGGTGATTTACAAGTCTCACAGCGTTCTAGTTGTCTCCCAAATGGTTACAACTACATATACAGCCTTACAAAGAAAGCAATCTGTCAGCGTGTGCAAAAATGACTTTCTTGGGTTGAAATGGGCTGAGGGGTGTCAGCGGAAAGGGGAAAATTCATTGCTTTCCAACATAGAATACAAAGACTTTTGATATGATTCGATATCTATACTTTCAATTTATATACACCACGCTGCTTTCTCTCTATGCAGGTCTTCTGTCTGTTTGTCTATGTGTATGTTTGGATGAATGGATGGATGGATGGACAAACGACCGGACGAATGGATGGATGGAAGGATGGATGGATGTCGGATGTGAGTGTGTGTTTGTGGATCTGTGAATTTATTAATGCGTGGATATGGAGATCTATCTATCTATCTGTATGTCTGTCTGTCAATCTATCCCATTGTCTGAATGTCTGTCTATCCGTTCGTCCGTGAGTGCGTCTGCCTGTCTGATATAAAAAAAATATAACATTTAGCAATGAGAAAAAAAAGTTATAATGTAAATTTCTTGGAATTTCCCGAGAATTTGGAAGAGGAAAATGGGGGGATCGAATGTAAACTATAGATCTAGGAAAAAGGAAGACATGTCTGCTATATATAAGAATAAGAAGTATGATTTGTGCAGACACCGTTGTGGCCAGTCCGGGAAAGCTTTAGAATAGATTTGTTGAGCAATATCCCTGTGTGCTGGGGAAATCGATAAGATCTTAAATCATTGGGCGGGTGAGATAAGAAAATATTTGTTCCGTGTAGACAAAGAGGCGCCTTCGGATCAAGTTATCAATTTGAAAATTTGGTTAAGATGATAGAGATTTGGAAATATCTTTATTTCGTCTTGTTGATCTCACTGGGTTTTGAGTATTGTATGTCTTTCTATAATTCCCTCTTCCTCCTCTGTCTTATCTTTCGTTCGCTCTTTATCCTTTTTTTTCCCTCTATTTTTCCGTCCCTTCTTCTTTAAAACAGTCGGATTTCTGTCATTTATTTATGTTTCTTCAGCTTCACAATGTTATCTTCTATGGCACTGGTAGTTTTGAGTATATTTCTTTCTGTCTACCAGATAATGATATCTATAATATACGTGTATATGCAAGCTCCATTTAGATATTTGTATTTTGATACATATTTTCCTTACCGAAGACTTATTTGGGGAAATAAATATTTTTGTAAGTGCGGTGAGGGAAGAATGAAAGACCGCTCAAAATGGCGTCGTTTATTCGTGGAATAGGGCCGGGTAGGGCTTGAGTTACTTCTTTTCAGTCTCTCTCTCTCTCTCTCTCTTTCTTTCCGTCTCTCTCTCTCCCCCCTCCCCCCTCTCTCTCTCTCTCATTCTTTCTCGCTCTCCACTTTAACTCATACATTATAATTCCTCCTCCCTGAAAAAAAAATATATCCCGCATCTCAACTGGCATTTTGAGTTCAATGTCCAGTCTAATAGACATAATAATAATGTGCAAGGTACAGACAGACATTTGTAATCCCATTCACGGAGTCGTACGCCCTGTCTTCTTGGATAAAAGAGCGCCTTACTAACCGTACCCTATATCCTGGGCTTGCAAAAGAAGAAATTATTACTATTAATGTTATAATGGTCCTATCAAAATAGTCCCTCATGTCTCTCTATTGCGTTCCAGTCCTCACCGAATGACAAAGACCTGTGGTAGAAAAGTTGTTATCCGTGATTATCGTCAGTGTTATGCCTAAAGTGTCATTTCTCCAACAAATCAATGACATTATTACAGAAATTCTGACACTCTAGCAATGGAAATTAATACTTTTAAGACTAAGAAGCTTGTAAACTTGGCAAGTAAAGATATGCCATGATTCTTGCAGGCTTAAACAACGTTCACGACATTGTTTTATTAAGACCTATATTTTATTAAGACCTACAGCCAAAAAATGATGATACCAGCGTTGACTATCATCGAATTTTGTACTATCGAATTTTTATACACCCGTACAGACTGGTTCAAATCTGAAACCAATTCTACCAGCCTTCTTTTGGCCATAGGCCTATTACGAGAACAGAGTTTTGGGCGTTGTTTTAGCTTTAAGCTTTTTTGTTACTGACCCTGCTGTTTTTTTCCCCATAGAAAAAAAAATCCGACCAGAGCATATTAAGAGCGACTATTTTGACCGGGGTATTTAACAAGAAAGAAAGAAAGAAAGAAAGAAAGAAAGAAAGAAAGAAAGAAAGAAAAGAAAGAAAGGAAGAAAGAAAGAAGGAAAGAGAGAAAAAAAGTGCGGCCTGACTGGATTTAAAAAACCATCTAACCTGAAAGAATTAAAGGATTTTCTTATTATAAGAACTGTCATCAGACCTGAGGTTTAGCCAAGACTACAAATGATATAAAGATGCATCCATCAGTGTGTCTGAGTACACCGATAACTAAGCGATGTCAGGATAAACCCCTGAATCTCCTTGTTATTCATCTTTGCTGCCAACAATTTCTGTTATCTCCCAGGATCTTCTGTCAAAAAAAAAAAAAGGAAGGAGAAAAGAAGACATAAAGGGAAAAGAAAGAATGAAAGAACATACGGGAGGGAGGAGAATAGAGGACGAGGAGAGGGGGAGGGGGCACAAGAGGCGAGAAAATCAGACCCTTTACCCAGTGTCTTCAGAAATTGGGTTAACCGTAAACGTGCCAGTAAGAATTGCCGGGGTATCCTGAAATCTTTTTAAAGAATTGGATATTCAATTTGACAAAAACCTAAGTGCAGGCTCTAGAGCGATGTGAATACCATATTGTTTACTATGTAACAGTTAAAGTGGGTAGTCGCACAGGCGGTTTTTGATCTATTAACTTCCTTGAGACTTCTAGGGTTAAAAAAAGGGGGTGTGAGAGTAAGGAAAATGAGGAAGTGGCAGACTCGTTACCCTTCTCCTTCGCCTGCTCTCAATGATTTCCCGTGGCCTAGACACTTCTTCCTGTCCGACGCGTATTAATTTTCTGCTTGCCTCCTTCACGCATGCGCATTATCTGCCCCCGTGTCCTCCTCGTGCACGTCTCGCGCGGGGCCAAAATGGCGAGCATGGCGGCTGTAGGGTCATCGGTGTCTGGTGCAGGCCCTGCTTGATGGATGTGAAGGACCTCTACAGATGTCATTGGGCACAAGCGGCCTCTTGGGAGAACGGGGGTGGTGTCCTCTCAGTCTCGGGTCTCGGGCAGGAATGAAGAAAGACTCCTTTCAAGTTTACGAGGACGAGGGAGGGGGGGGGCGTGAAGGAGGATTGGGAAGGATGGGCGGATGGTGAGAGAAAGAGTTTGCTTCGGACTATGAAGACGAGATAGAGAGAAGAGGATAAGGGCAGAAAACAGAGGTGGAGGAGTTTTGATCTGACCAGACTGCAGAAAAAATAGGAGAGGTGGAAGACTAGTGAAGACTAATGAACGAAAAGGAAGTAACTACTGCTTTCTTATATTATGGAGAAGACTACAGAGGGAAACAATTTTTGAAAAAGAAATGGAAAAAAAAAAGACTGAGTAAAGTTTAATTCATATTGCATATCCACGATTAGACCTACTATACAAGGTCAATACCGCACATAGATTGCGTCCAAATTTGTATTGTAAATGGTTAGAGACATGGTGGTCAGTCAGTAATGTATCATAATCGAATATCGAAACAACTGAAATGTCTTGACTTGAGTTACTTTGACTGGCTATCTGTGGCCACAAAAATCTGCATGGATAAAGAAAATTTAAGAAGAGTAGTAGATTCACAAATGGAGATGAATTTTAAGGGAATACATAGATTAATAAAGGTGGAAATAAAAAGCTTTGGCATGCATAACAATCCAGAATTGCGGGATTTTAGCACTGAAATCAAGTTTTATGAAAGAGGTTGTGGATTGGAACTAAAAACAATGTGTTGGATAAGGTTAAGAGACATAAGAAAAAAACGACACAAAAGGAATATGTTCTATAGACTACGGTATGGGCGCCGACATAATGAACAACAAAGTAAGGACAGTCGAAATTTGGAGATGAAGAGAATTAAAAGAACCGTAAGCCTGGTCCGTTATATATTGTACCGTCTGTGTGTGTGGATCAGTAAACACAGACTCCTACTGAGCTCGATTTTCAGATAACTTTGCTCGTGACCATAAATAACCATAAAATAGACTTAAAAATAATAGCCTGAGATATCAACGTATCATTATCCATTGGACATGTCCTCCTTCCATAGCTACTACTTTAACATGCCACCCAGGGTTTCATCTTAGGGCTGGTCTAGTAGCACTGTGGTAAAGCTGGTAGAAGTGAAAGGAATAGAAAAATACATGACAAAAATTAAACTTAAACTCATTCTAACACAAACACACACATACAAACATACATGAGCATGCAAACACTGACACAACATATCATGAATTGAATATGTTGGACACATGAGCTGCCGCGGAGGTAGAAGAAACTTTGATGATGTGAGTACATAGAAGAGGGGAACGAAAGAAATAGCTACAAAAAGAAAAGGGCGAATTTCTACGGAAGAAATATGTTAGAAGAGTACTAGCACAGAGACCCAGAGTGCTCGAACATCACACTGATTTGGTTATTTACAGTGCAGTGACTTCCCCTGACAAGATAACTCATTGCCCTTAGTCATTACTGGTTCTTATTAGTATCCTTGTTTTGTTGACACTGGTTTTGTTTAGGCTATGAATCTTGTTGTGCTGTTGTTGTTGTTGTTCTTGTTGTCGTTAAAGTTGTTACTGCAGTTATTGTCATTGTTGTTGTTGTTGTGTTTTGCGATGGTAGAAAATTCCATTAAAAAACATGGCTGAAAGTATGGCCGACTGTGTTGTTGTAGTGCTGTTGCTGTCGTGATACAAACAAACGACAGAACTAGTGTTGTGGTTATACCATATGCCACCCGTCAGTCTCCATATACTTTGTGATAATAATTGTTGTAGAACTGACTTTGTCCCTACCCTCCCTTCCACCCCCACTCCTGGGGGGGGGGGGTATAAGTAGGTTCTCTGCTCCCACCTGCAGGCAGTGTAAGCCCGCCATCGGTGGGGTGTTTCCCATGGAGTGCCATCCTCGACATTCCTGAGGAGACATCTCTTCACTCTCTCTCTCTCTCTTTCCTTGCTCCCGTCTTCTGTCCTGCTTTCTTTCCTCTCTTCCTCTTGACATGTTAACGTATCTTACCGTGTTTGATACAATATAGCCGTAATCGTGCTGATGTGTCTTTACCCAAACACACTTACACACACAGAGAGAGAAAGAATTCACTTTGTAAATGAGTACACACGTTATTCTTCTCTCGGTTCTTCATTGTAAACCTGCATGTACCTGTTCGCAGTGGAAATGCGCTGATTCTTCTTTTTGTGAGTGATTTCATAGAAAGTTATATATATAAAAATTAGCACAGCCAGTGAGTGAGGCCGCCATTGTCTTTGTTCTTCATTGTGAGCAAATTGTAGAGAGACGAGCAATAAGCGGAGCTAGCATTCTTTGCATCATAGAAATGACGGTAATCGAGAGTTGACTGTTATTCTGTATACAATGTGTTTACTATCTCTGAAGAGACTCGCTGGGAAAACGATTGGTTTGACCGTACCATCCTAAATAAACACTGAGCCCTATAGAAAGATAACATTCTCATTCACCTAATTGCTCCCTGCGGTGTAATGTTGTCTGTCAGAGTTCTCTACAAAAGGAGTTTTTATCTTTCTAATACTGTTTATCGTTAGTTCGACATGCTTTGTATTCAACCGCTCATTATCTTTGTTCTCTTTGTTTTCATCAACCTTGTTTCTATCTAAATGTTATCAGTAGGTTGTCCTAATAATTCTGTTTCACAGACAAAATGGCAACGGATGTTATCTTTGGTTTATCCAGGTTTGTTTTACTACTGATCTGCCAGTTTTTGTATTCTCCAGCAATCGTATTTATCATTTTGCTCATCCATTGACCTGAGTTTGACATGTGGGAGGACTGTTGTTCTATACGGAAGGCTCAGGAGGAACATGATGTTTGAAGAAGTGTCCGCACAGTCTATAATTGATTGTGTTCTTTACTGCCGTACCATCGGCCCACTAATCTATGGTCTGTGGTTGTTTTGTCAGTTGGATGTTTGGCACGTTGGCCGATTGGTTTGGTGTCTGGTTGGTTGCTTGCTTGCTTGGTTCGGTTTCATGTCTGGTTGGTTGGTTGGTTGGTTGGTTGGTTGGTTGGTTGGTTGCGTATCTGGTTGGTTGGTTGGTTGGTTGGTTGGTTGGTTGGTTAGTTGATTGGTTGGTTGCATATCTGGTTGGTTGGTTGGTTGGTTGGTTGGTTGGTTGGTTGGTTGGTTGGTTATCTGGTAGAGGAGATGACTTGCAGTAGGTGTTTTGCCTTTTGATCTCTTCGCAGAAAACTCTAAAAAAAAATTTAAAAATCAACAAATAAAATCAAATTCATCACCAGAAAGCACTGAAAATTTGTCGCAGGAGGAATGAACCTATCTGATGACAGCATCTACTGCTGGTCTTTGCTTTGTTGTTGTTGTTGTTGTTGTTGTTGTTGTTGTTGTTGTTGTTGTTGTTGTTGTTGTTGTTGTTGTTGTT
>JBCAUA010111029.1:0-10021 GCA_038406235.1 Peronia verruculata
GGGAAAGGGGGAAATTAACCCCCCCCCCCCCCCCCCCCCCAGCATTCTCAAATTCAGTTATTTATCAAATGAGGGATAGTTTGCATCAGTTAAGTTTTTGCAGTTCTTGATACAGCTGAAATTCAGGTACAGGCTTGAGGATTTACTTTGAAAAAATTGAATGAACATGCAGTTCCACAGAGGGTGATGGCATCATGTGCAGTAATCTAATTTTGTATTTGTGAATTTTCAGAATTCTCACAAAAAAGTTTTTGTTTTTTTTCCCCCCAAACTCTGTTCTAACATGGTCCATGTTGGTAAATGAAATAGAGATATATTGTGAACACGCAAATTGTACAAGGGATAAAAAAAAATTGAGTAAGTTTTATATGATGGCAGTGCAGATTCCAGCAAGATTGGGTTTATCATGCATCTTGTCAGATGACAGATATTGTTCCACCTTCTTCTTTTCATTTTGTGAAAATGAAAGCCAGAGGACAGAAGGGGTGAATGGGCCAGCAAGGATTTGTCAGTTTCAGGAGATGAACAAACAGAGATATGATTCATTGAAACTCTTCTGCACTTTAGTTTGGATGAGATTCATTTCTTAAATATGAGTCCACAACAGCTATGTTCGACTGTCATCAGCTTTGCAGACAGTATTCTTGTTTTTTTTTTTTTTTTGTGATTGATGCTGTGTCTGATGCTGAGTCTGAATAAGGACAAAAAATGAGCCAGCTTTGTTCATATGTGGTATCTTACACATATTGTTGCCTGTTTTTCATGCTTCTGTAGGAGCACCCAAACCTGTATTCATTGACCATGCAAGAAGTGCGTCGTTCAGCAGTAGGACACGTGGAGTTTTTAATATGAGCTCAAAGGATATCTACTATGTGGTTTTGCCACTATATCACAGCGCAGCCTCATTGGCTTTCTATGGAGTTATGGAGACAGGTCTGTGTGACATTGACATTTCCCTTGACCTGGGCTAGGGCTGCATGGTTAGAGGACACTTTCCACATGACAGGGAGCATAGTATTATCCAGAGCTATCGCCATGCCCTGGTAATCACTATGGTGTTTAGAAGTCCATCAGAGATTTCAGAATATATTTTGCTTACATATCAAACCCACACTCCCTTTGTTATTTCTCTTTCCTTGCTCTGCTTTTCAGCTTTTGGTCAGAGAACGTATCACTGTTTTCACTATAGGCTACCCTAAACCTGCTATTATTAGGCAACAAAAAGCCAACATAAATTGCTGCCACACTCAGTGGATTAGTTTCCAGCCTTTATCTTGTTCTGCTCCTGTACCATATTGCAGGAGGGGGGACGGGCATGTTTGGAGTTATCTACCAAGGTGCGATTTGCAATTTAGAGATGGGTATAACTCGGTATCGCCATAAGCATGCACGCTTCTGTTTGACTGGTGGTGCTCGAGCCTATATGGTTTCATATGAATCTATGAGATCACACTTATTATTCTGAAGCTGGTAGTGGAAAAGAGCAACCTGCAAAGCTTAGGGCTGAGCTTGGCCTTTGTTTCAATTCCCTTTCACATCTCTCCCATGCTTTACAACCCTGCCAGTGCAACTTCTAAATTATAGCCAGCAATATGTCTGTTTCATATTCCAGAATCAGTTATGAAAATTTTTGTTAGTGAATAATTGTATGCAACAGATTGTCAGGTTATTTATCCTAATGTGGTAAATTAACTTTAGACTCAGATTATCAGAGAAGAAAGTATTAATTTCATACATTATGGGATTTTTTGAAAAAACAGTTCATGTACTGGTATTTGCATCATATAAATCCAGTAGTGGAGGTTGAAGTTTGTTAAGATACTTCTAGTATTAAATCACATAAAGATATAGTTTGGGCATTGAGGAAATATATTAATATAAATTATGGAATTATATGGATTACATTACTTGTAGATCAACTTACTAGTTGTATTATTCTCCATTTGACTGCTCTCAGCTCATATTTTCCCACTCCTTATAAATTTAAATAATTAAAATATACAAAAAGAGTACACCTAGTTTTCTCCCAAGTCCATCATTCATTTCAAAGTTGTCTGAGATAAACATCATTTGGTGCTCCCTGCTACCAAGACTTCCCTTCTTTCTAGTTTCTTGAGATGACATTTCATGTCAACAATGTTAGGCCAGCAGTTTAACTAGAATTACAATAGTAGAATTTCATATAGTGCAGGTGTATAAAAGTGATTAAATCTTTGAAAATGTAATCAAATTCATTTTTGGTTAACCAGTCCTGTGTAGGATAATATATTTTGTTATGTCATCAAAGTTAAGTTCATATTTCAAGTGTGATATGAATGTTATAAGTAGCTGAAATACATGTTCTCTTTCATCACTAATTTAGACTTTTTTTTTTAGGATCAAAAATAAAACAATTGTCACATACATGTGCAATATTACACTGGGATTTGCATGCAACTACACTAGGTAGCCTGACAAATTGGTTGGTCTGGATTTTGGTCCTGGTTCTTGCATTTTCTGCTCTGACTGTAACCAAATTAAAGGAAAATGTCCATTCTGTGACCCACACAGCAGTCAAGTTATGACACCATGTTTGATGAACCTGCCTATTCTATATGTGTAGAAATGTTCACTGTTTTTGTCCTTCACTGTGCCTATGTTAGATGTCCTGACCACTAACATGTTTGTTTTTGTCAGTCATTAACTTTGTCTTCGTTCTGACCACAAGTAAGTCAGGAGAGAGTGCTGTTAAGTAAGGTATTTGAAGTTACCTTGAAGTGATAAGATAAGGCTTTTTTTGTTGTTGTTCTTTTTTCTTCAGTTTAATAGTTGACCTATAGCTTGTGCATTATATGGAGTGATATATAAACATATAATTCAAATGCTGTAGATCTCAATCCATTGCTAAACTCAGTGAAATACAATGTAGTCATATTTGAGTTCTAGACGGTTTTGAAAGCAAAATAATTACTATCAAAGCTGCTGTTTATTTATTTATATATAAGTAGGGGTATATAAGTTTTTTTTTTCCCACCTGCAAGAGATGAAAGCCCACCATTGGCAGATGTCTCCCATGGAATTTCTTCCTTGATGTTCCAGGGATAACATCTCTTCTCACTCGCCTTGCTCCTGTCTTCTGTCCCGCCCTCTTTCCTCTCTTCTTCTTGATGTGCAAACGTACCTTACTGTGTTTGGCACAATATAGACATAACCGTGTTTGGCATAATATAGCTGTGATTGTGCTGATGTGCTATTAAACCCCAACACAAACAAACAAATAAAATCTATTCTTAAATTAAAAGTTCTGTGCTTTTTGTACAATAAGACAGCATATTACAATGAAACTAAATACATTTCTTCTTTATCTTTCTTATCTACAATTTATCCTCTGCCATGAGGTATGATAAAATTGGTCATTTAGCAAAGATAGCCTAAAGTTGCCTATATCATAAGACAGCAATAATGTTATTGATACAGTAATCAGTAGAAAACTTCAGTTAGTTAATTCTTTTCTTTTGTCTAGATTTGTTTTTGTCATTGTACAGTGCACATGTGAATTAAGCATTTAATTCACCTACTAGTTATTTAGACAACACATGCATTGCAACTTAAGATTTAAAGTAAACATTTTTTTTTTCACGAGTGTTAATGACTAGTATTAAAACCAACAATTGTGAATGAAGGAAAGCGATGGCACTTCTTGTCGATAGCAAGTGTTTGTCTTGTTGATTTTCTGTGTCCATTAAGGTCAGATATATGAATGTCACATTTTAATTTCCTTGAGGACATTCATTATTACCACTTTGATGCACTTAATTTACATCTTCATAAGAGAAAAATTCCACTGATTTACATGTATTTCATAATCAGTGTATAATACAGTTCAAATCCTGAATTGGAAATAAGTTTAGAAATTCATTCTTTAGCCAGTTAATCTAGACATTGTAAATGAAAAAAAAAAAAAAACATTCTGCAGTTTTATTTACATGACTGTAAATTTGGTCAGCTTACCTGTGTGTATGATCAAAAAACATCAATAAACGTAGCGGAAATCTTCAAAAAAAACAAAGAATTGTAGAATTAATGAACATATTGTATTGTTGTAGGAAAGAAATGTGGCAATTCTATATTCTTACAAGTTCAAAGTGTTTGCTCAAGCACTTTTCTATAGCTTGATTGATTTTGGTGAATGATTGCTTTGAAACTATCATGAATAATAAATGTCATCATGTCAATCTATTCATTTTCGTTGGACAGGAGCCACTATGGTGTTAAGAAAGAAGTTTTCTGCCAGCCATTTCTGGTCCGACTGTTGTCACCATAATGTCACTGTCATCCAGTACATTGGAGAGTTGTTCCGCTATCTCCTGGCTCAATCTCCAGTAAGATGTTATACAGTTTGTCTGCATACATCAATAGTAGAACACAAGATTTCAAGGAAAAACCCAAGGCAGAAATATATTGGGCATTTTTCTACATCATTAAATCATTAACACTACTCACTACTGTTATTATTTGGAGGACACCTATAACTAGGTATTTTAAGCAAAATCACATGACCTAAGGAACGTCACTCACATGTGGCTTTGTTTATATGATGTGACAGGTCTGAGAGCTGCCATGCGCAGAGCAAGTAAACAAAGCCACGTGCGAGCGATGTTCCCTAGGTCATGTGATTTTGCTTAAAATACCTAATTACGAAGAGCTTTAGTCATAAATTTCCTACCCACTGTTACAGGATCAAGTCAAGAAGTGAGGCAAACTTTTGGCCAAGGCTAGGCCAAGGTCACAGGTTGATGGGATTTCCTAGAATATTGGTGATATTCTGTAAGAAATAGTGTCACATTCTGATATGGTTACTATGTTTTTTCTTTATCTCATTCTTCCAGGTGTGGTCTGTTTTGTACAGGCATTAATGAAGTGCTGTTATATCACAAATGATTCGTTTCAGCATTTATCTCAAAGCAATGCTGTTTTTTTTTTTTTTCATGCCTGTTACCAGGCTGAAGTTTCATTGTCCTTATACATCTACAAAGACATGATTTATTTGAATAAGAGAAAATATCTTTTGAGAATACTTCAAGACTATTATAGTCCCATCTTTCTTTTGTGTCCTTGATGTGTCTTGGTGCATTAAGCACTGAAGCACAAGAATCTGGGTATTTAACCCTAGAAGTGTCAAGATGTCTATTTGGTCAAGAACATGCTTATCCTACTGTGATTTAAGATTTCCCTCCAAATAGCACAAGTGCTGAAAAATAATTACTTGCAATAAATCATTTTAAAGCATAAAATGTCATTTCCTGAACAGAAATATTGATGTCATGAAAAAAGCCTTGCCACTCCAGCAGTTTCTTTTGACACTTTCCCGGTTAATTTAAGAATGGGCTTGGTGTTTGAAATATATAGATATAGATCTGTATAATTATTATTATTTATTTTTCAGAGTAAATGGGAAAAGCAACACAAAGTGAGGGCAGCTTTCGGGAACGGCCTGAGGAAAGATATTTGGATCGAAGTGAATAAACGATTCAAAATTCCTCAAATTGCAGAATTCTTTGGTGCCACAGAGGGAACAACCATGTTGCTGAATTTGTCCAACCAACCAGGAGCGATTGGGCGACTATCACCCTTTATGGTAAAATCAGAATTATTTACACTCTAAAACGGTTAAAACAAAATTTGGAGCTAATCGAAATCATTTCATTTCGTTCTATCACTGTCTTCTTATATTGGAAGAGGCTAAATTGAACTAGCAAACTAGGAAACTGTTTTGATTAAACAGTTGGACTAGTAGTACACATTCTTTGTCATAAAAAATAATAAGAGAATGGCTGCAAATGGAAAGTGTGTACAGCGTATGATTGAAAAGACAAAGGTCAATCCATCCTCTGATACCATGATGGTGTGGCTACAAATAGCGACGAAATCGTAGTAGCTTCATACATACACGTAATAGGGGACACCTTCTCATGGTACATCATACATTATTTGAGCACAAGTGATGGCTGAGGTGTGAAATGACCCAGTGGGGATGGTAGAGGCATGATTTCTACACGCTTGCGTCTCAGGCCTTGCCTTTCTTGTTGTTTCGCACTCCTGGGCAGTATGGTACATGGGGGGTGCCAGCACTTGACAAGCTCACAGATGATTTCTTTGTCGGGGTTTGTGGGCAGTACAACATATTCCGCATACTGGTACTTGATGTTCACAGATGATTTCTTTGTTGGAAGAAACTGGTCAAGTACCTGAGGTTGGTCTTGGTTACCCTTAAAATGAAATGAAAATGCGATCGTGGGAAACGAAAACCGTTCAATATAAGGGTACCTTTTGTATCAGCCCATAGTTTTATTTCATATTGAGCATAACGAATTTTTAAAAAAATGTTCCGAAAGATTATTTCTTAATATTGTAAGTTTCATTTGAAGTGTTTTCTTAATAACTGTTTTAGAGTGTACATTAAGTCTCTTTCAAAGCCTGGAGTTTCACAAATTGATACAGATATTTTGTCTTTTTTGCTGGGTGCGTGAGACTTTTAACTTCCATTGTATAATTCTATCTACTTTTTTATTCCTTACCAAATTCTTACCAAATTTGGCATACCTCATTTTCACAACAAGACCAAAATAACTTCTTATGTGCATTTTATTCGATTGGTAAGTTTTAGAGAAAAATAAGTTTTTACCATGAAAAAAAAAATGCCAAAATTTGAAATTTCATGATATGAGCATTTTAAAAATTTCTAGAATTTTTTTTTTTTTTTTTACATTGGAAGACATTTTACATCATGTTGTAGATATTTTGTCAAACAACATCATCACCAAGTTTCATCAAGTTCTTTTGAAATTTGGCTGTAAAGATGGGTTTTAAAATTAGTCATTTTAGAAATGCCAAAATCAAAGATGGCAGCATTGCCATGGCAATCGTTTTAGAAGAACTGATTTTTTGGGGGTCAGTGTGTTCCTCTAGTTTGAACATGCCACATTTGATGGAAAAGGTTAAAATCCTAAAAAAAAAAAAAAAAACACCTCCAAGGTGTTAACCACCCCTATCCTGCTCCCCCCCTTAATGCTACTTAAAAATATAATGGATGATTTGATTTTTTTTTTTTTCAGCTTGTGATTCCAAGTCTAAGGTCCAGCTAATCAGCTGTGTTACAAAAAATAAGCTTCATGCTTGACACATTACTTTTGGCAAGCATTTTACTTGCACTTTCAAAGAGAAAAGATAAAGCAGGAGAGCTGATGGATGTGTTTGTGTTATGTGCAAAGGTGATGGATTTAGGGTGATGAATTGTAGTCCACCACACATGCTGAGTCTGAGTTTTGCTCACTTTGCATGGCATTAGATCAAAATTTCATGAAGTGATTGGGCATTGAATTCTAGTGCATTTAATACTAAATACATGTACCACCTTATAACTCATATGAATTGAAATTTTCATTTGTTCACAAAAGCTGACATTTGCTTCTTCAGTCAACAGTTTAGAAAGACATGCCATAGGTCAAACTTTTGACACCCAAAGACAACTGTGCTGTGAATAGAGGTGTGGAAAAATAACCTGGCGGCAGCATTCAAGAGATATAAAAAAGGGAAAATGATCAGACAAGTTTAAGTCCTGTCCAACCCTTAAGTTGAACTATGGATGTGTTGATCTTTTTTTTTTTTTCCCCACAATGACATCATCTGAAGCATTGTTGAGTTGTATACACTGTTTTAAACATAGGATCAGAACTGACTTCAGACCATCCCATGCTGGCTAAATGAAATGGTGACCACAAAGATTTTATGATATTGAGACATGTATTTTGGCTCACTCTAGTTGCAGTCATGGAAGAAAAGAAATGCATCACAGCACTCCAGAGCAGAAAGGAAATGTTGACTTATCTTCTTCAATATAAAACAGAATTAAAGCAAGTTTATGTCTTTTCAAGAAACATTGCTTTTCCATTCATAAAGTGCATTGTAAGAAAGCCATGAGATTTTGCTCTTTATGGAATTCTCTATTTCAAATAACCTTTTATTCAACGTGATACATATAAGTTATTATCTGTTTTGTTTCTCAGAACATGCTTGATCCTGATCCCAAGGCTCTTGTGAAATTTGACTATGCCACTGCATTGCCAATCCGAGACAAAAATGGCCGTTGCATTAAAGTTGGCATTGGTGAGTTCATGGATCATAAACAAATCTCTTGTAATGTTCCGATTTTATGCAGTGAATGGGTATGGGCTCTCCAACCAGGTGGTGAATTTTGGATATAAATGAATCAAGGAAATCATCTGTTATATTTATTTATTTGTATGGTTTACATTATATGTGAATACGATATCCTTTTTCTCCTACTAAAATGTCTTGCGCCCAGAGCAAACTAGTCACAAGTCTCTCTGGGCAATTGCAAGTTACAGCTGTTTTTAACAATTTTCCATCTCAGATTTCAATTTTTTTTTTTTTTTTCAGGAGAGAAAAGATTGAATTTTCATTTTGTGGAATACAAATAAAAAATTTTGGTATCTCAGTCGGAAAATAGTTAGAAACAGCCATAACTTGAAATCTCCTCGATCGACTTCTGACTCATATGCCCTGGGCACAAGACAAATATTGACTCATTAGTCATGTGCACTGAGAAAGATTGGTAAGTCCTTTTTTACCCAGTAGTTAACTCACAGCATGCTGTTGTTTTGTCAAAGAATAAAAAAAAAATAAAAGACCATCAATTTTATTTGATTGTATATTGATATTTCATCAAACTTTTGCTTTGGCAATTCTAGATGAGCCAGGCTTGTTTCTGTCCAAAGTTCCAGACTTCATGGTGCATGATGGTGAATTCAATGTCTACCGCAGCTCAAAAGAGGCAAATGAGAAAAAATTAGTGCGTGATGCTTTTGAGCAGGGTGATGTCTACTTCAATTATGGAGATGTCTTTGTGCTGGACAAAAATTACTTCCTGTATTTTAAAGATAGGATTGGGGACACTTTCAGGTAAACCATTATTAAGGTGTGCCTTTTTAAAAATGTTAACTCTTTGGTGTAATTGCTTAATCTATTCCCCTATGGCAGCTATTTCAATACTGTCATTAGTAATAAAATATATGAGACATATTTCTACAATAAAAATTTTAAAAAAAAAAAAGAAATTTTATATTTCACAATTTCAGGTCAGTGACTACAAGAAAATTATCAATTCTTTAGTCATTGCAAATAATTATTAACTTCCCTTTTTAACTTTTATATTAATTGCTTTCTTCATGAAAAGAAAAAACAGCAGTGTGAAGGGATTGCCTTTTAGAACTCCTGCTGTATTTTACTTTTATATGAATTTTATGAACTCAAAGATCATGCATACTTTTTGAACTTGACACACTGTGTTAATGTAATGCGTAATCATTTCAGGTGGAAAGGGGAGAATGTTTCCACCACGGAGCTTGCCAATGTGATATCAAGCTTACCATTCATTCATGATGCAAATGTGTATGGAGTCACTATACCTGGTAGGTGAATATGATAAGTGGAGCTGTAGTGATTTGTCACTCACGGCTGTTCTGTAGCAGCGCACTTAGTTGGCTGGCTGACTTGACCCCAGACTGTAGGTCACCTGTCAGTCAGGCTACCTGTGTGCGCTAGGTCTGCTTTGTAAGCTGCCCGCCACCTTATTTTTATACAGTGGTTTCTGCCTAAGAGCCCTCCGCCTAAGGCCGACCACATAAAGAAAGCTTCCCGAGGCCGTACTTTCCGAGGCCGTACTTTCAGCAGCTTCAGCTTTGGAAAGTGCCTGCCTGACCCCACACAGAGAAAGCTGTTATATGAAGCTGTTTATCACCGTTGGCTTCGAAAGCCACTAGAGATTAGTGTCTGAAAATGGATTCGTCATCTGACGAAGAATTTTTTTGTAACGGACAGTCTTTTCCCTAAATTAATTAGGCGAAGACGTAGATTTGGAGTTCACAACATCAACAAAGAGCGGACATCTCTTGGTGAATACCATCATTTGTTCAGACAACTGAAGTCCTACCCTGATAGGTTTTATGCCTACACGAGGATG
>JBCAUA010111040.1:0-10021 GCA_038406235.1 Peronia verruculata
CCCCCCAACCCAACCCAACCTCATCCCACCCCAGTCTTCATTGGGGGAAAATGTCAGAGGTATCAGGCAGGAGGAGTAATGACTAAGGGAGAAGAGATGATACAGGATGAACTGAGATAAATTCTATTTGTCTTCAAAAGGATATACCTTTCACATTTGATGAGGCACAGTATATGGCCAAGGTGAACAACAACAAATGCTACTTATGAGCATAGATGGCTGGCATGACAGCTACCGTCATCTGGGTACTTCAGCCACCAGCTATAGCTTACAGCCACCTGTTTTGCAGACCAAAGTTGTCTTTTACATGACCTGCATATTTTGGCCATGACTTGGCGAATGAGGCAGTGAAAGCCTTGTCTGTAGCCCTCACCATCATGTGCAGATATAAGACAAATAAGAGGAGATAGAGGGATGAACAGAGGCAGACTGGTGTCATTGATATTCCAGACCCAGGAATGATGCCTATGTCTAAGATTTTGCCCAAATAAAATTTGTCAGTTAATCTGTTCTCATAAACCAAATCTCCATCAGCCTAGCCAGCCCCTCTTGTTCTGTGAAGATCCAACCCCATCCAGGCCCTGGTCTTGCCATTCTTTTAGAAAGACAAAAAGAGGGAGTATTCAAATGTCAAATGATAAACACAAGTTTACAAACAAAGATAGCTTCATGTGCATTAGCCAAGAGCCAGGAAAAGCCAGAAGGAATGTAGATAGCCTCTTCAGTCTTTTATCTTCCCATGCCAGCGCCAGCATGATTGCTCTAAATACATGTACAGTTGGCTGTCTCCCACCAGTTACCTCCCCTTGCCAATACAGACAACTGCAGGTTAAATTTTTCCCCCATGCTGGTGCTGGAAGTCCGAGACAATTGATATGTCTGTCCTCCAAGAAAGACAGTTCTTGTGGGCAGTTTCTCTTTCCTAGCTGTCCCTGTGTTTACCAGGGATGAAGTTTAGTTTGCACATCCCTCTCTGTAGATATCAGACACACCCAGTGCCTCTGGAGAAATGTTAAAAAGAAAGTGTTTAAAGTAAGAGAAATGAGAATCTGGAACCCAAACTCTAGAATGATATGGTAGAACTGAAAGAATAAAAGCAGTGATTGTTTCTATGACATCACAGGTTTTACCCAAAATAAAATCAATGAACCAGAAAAGTAGCATGTTACGGATGCATAAGTTATTACAGAGACGAGCCCTCTGACCAGAATATACAAGTCATCCAGGCTGGATGCAATCTTCTGTTCAAAATATGTCAAACTTTTGCTGAGTCAAAGTTTTACCAAGGACAGATTGTGAAAGATACATGAGGGAAAGACATGCTGCTGTGAGAAGGCAAAACGCTATCTGTTGACTACAGTGTGGCATATCTAGATCTTCATCACCAGGCCTTTGGCAGGTATTTGTCTTAGGGCTGAGCACATGAGGCCTCATAGGGGAATACAGATTGATATCAGACTAATCTTTCCACCTAGGGTTCTCACACCCCCCCCCCCCCCCCCAATTCCTCTTCCCTTCTAACAAGGTTCTTTGGAAGTGATAGCGTTATATTATACTGATATTGGGTGGGATAGAAAAACACAAAGGTTTGGAAAGGTAAAACTCAATTATGTGTCAGAATTGTCAGTTTTGAAGTTGTCTCTTTTTTTCTTTTTTTCTTTTTTTTTTTTTTTTTGCACTTTTTTTTTTAACATCGCTTTTTGTCTCATTAGTCTAATGGGTGATCTTTCCCACCTTTCCACAGGCCCAAAACGTTCGCAATCAATAATGATGTCATCTTCTGCACCACCCACTACAAGCAACTATTTGCCACCAAGGGGAACTATGATGAAGGCTTTGGACGAATGCAGCATAAAAAACGATGGAGCAGCAACCCCAACCTGGCAGCTCAGAGTGGAGAAGGCCAGGGAAACCAGACTGCCGTCAAATCCTAGTAGGGACAACTCTGGGGTTGCCTGCTCTAGTTGATTAGCTCCTTTTTACAGTTAAGAATGTCTGCTAAATGAATGAGAGTGTGAGAGAAGGTTTCAGTCTTGTCCGAGAGTTTGAACACTAGCAAATATTATACTACAATGAATTCTTTGAAGAAGAAAACGGATTTCAATCCTGTTCGAAAGTTGCTCTTAACAAACATAATTGTATGATTAATTTTTATATTTACAGATATATTCCGAACCATGTGTTTGTCATATATGATGTGTAAAAGAGGGCAGCGAGAGATATGAATTGTAGTCGCAGTTAAACAGAAAGCTTTTTGTTGTTTGAGCAAATGATAAGTTGTTTGTTGTTCACATTGAGCTGAAGATACCTATAGGTGAACTGATTTTTCCTACCTGGTAGAAACCCAAACAGGGTTAAAATGTTTTTATGTTTGAATCTGTCAGGAACCAGGCAAACAATCTTTCAGTTTCTTTCAATATTTTCTCCTGAAATTTCACGTAAATGTCATTGTTTCACTGTAGACAATGCACAGACCGCCAGAAAAAAACTTCCTGTGGTAAATAGATGATCATTTTTTAGTATAGATTAACTCTGCAATTAGTTCTATCAAAACATTAGTGGCAAAAAAAACAAACACTATGTAGTGTTTTTAACTTTTTTTTTTTTTTTTTTTTTCTTATTTATACTTTTTTTAACGAGTTTTTTTTTTTTTTAAATAAACATTATTAATTTATGAACTCAACTTTCTATCAGTGTTTGATCATCTAAAACAGATTCTCTTAAAATGTTTACCAGAAATGCCAGACGCACTATTTTCGCGAGCAAACAGACTTTTTGAGTGAAACAAACGTCCTAGCTAGCTCCTTAAATTCTTTTTTTTTTTTTTTTTTAATTTATTCATAAAATAGCTTTATTTTATAAAATATTTGCTGCCACATTGTGTTAAAACAGAACAGAAAACATGTTTTTTATTTGTAGACACAAATGTGCATGGATGTGTAAGAACAGGCTTTCTTGTGTTATCCAAGGGCAGAGTTGTAGATCCGGTTCTGTCAAAAGGTTGAAGAACAGATAGGAAAGTGATACAGAGACATCCACTTGATTTTTCTACTCAGCCTATTTCAAAAGAGACTTTCCAGTCATGTGTGCATGTGTGTGTATGCCTCTTCATATGTTTCAAGTGCTACTTAAGAAAATGCTGTGCTGACATTATGTATGTACATGTTTGTTCTTTCTGTTTGTGTAAATAATATTATTACACAATGTACATACATACAGTGTACCCACAAATTCTTTTTAATTCTGCTCGCTGGCCTCACAGATAAATCTTTGTATTATTATTGTTACAACTGGCTCATTTCTCAATTCAGACAAAAATTGTTACTGATCAGGTCAAAGACATGTTAGATCTATCTGAAAGCTTTTCATAGATACGCTTTAACTTTCTGCAGCATAATGTATCATAAATGATGCATATAAAGATTTATACTGCAAAACTGAATGGTTTGGAAATCATTGAACATCCTGATTGTGCGAACAAAAATAGACCCTTTCACAATGAACAATGTGCAACCGTTTACATGTGATGTTACTTCAGATCAGCGAAATTCACTTTTGATTTGAAATAATGTTGCCATGGTAGCATTTGTTGTAAGAGCTTCAGAAAGGTTGTAGAGATTTTAAAGTAACATATTTTTCTAATTTCAAAGGTATGTGTCTTGGTGGGTTCACACAAGCACAGAACCAGGACAATAGATCTTTGTAGCCAGTGGCTTTAGATACCTGCCACCCAAAGTTTGGCCAGACATCAGACATAGTCTGTCCATGATTCCTTTTTTTTTTTTTTTTTATACTTTGTTCTTGCCAAGCATGTAGGAGTTTATGGAGCTTTTAGTTGACCAAAGCCTTGTGTTTTTGCTTGATATAGTTTTGCTCAAGAATTATGTTACAGAAATATTTTTTGTTATAATTTTAACCACAATACATATGAATAATAGACAGTGTGAACAGCATAAGCAGTGAATTAGTAAGATTTGATGAAAAAAAAAGGTGGAAAGATGGTATGGATATTGCACATGTATAGAGCCATAGTCTACAACCTAAAATATGAAACTTCAAACGCTGTGGTCACAACAGATAGGAATTTATTATTTTATTTGTTCATTTTTACAAACTTGAAATTGCCCTGAGAGGTTGAGATTCTGGGTGTGATTTCTGTTACCTTTATGATTGGTTTTGTAGATCAAAAAAATATTTACTATTTGATTGAGAGGTATGTTATTGAGCATAGAACAATGCCATCATTTGTGTATTTGATTTTTGTAGCTATATTCAGTTATTTATTTCCACTGTGATGTTTGCTTTTGTTGAATTTCTACCACTACTCATTTGATGCATATGTAAAATTCCTTGGGAAAAAAAAACAAAAGACAATCCCATTATGTCTACTGGTAGTCTGACATTGTTTCTCCAAGCAAAGAATATGGATGTTAAACTTCCTGCCTGGTCAGAAAAAAAAAGACATTTTTTGGCTGCTGGAAACAGCCTTTTTAGGGGCTGGGAATTTGAAAATTAATTTCTCGGATGTTTGTTGCAGTGCTAAATCAAAATGATCTCTTTAAATTGAGTCCAAATGGTGGATAAAACGACACGAACAAACAAATTTCTTTCCCTAGTCAGTGGGTGCACATACTCAGACTAGTAGTAGACTGTTTGTCTGATTGTTTGGAGTCTTGTCAAACATGGACGTAGATTTTGTGTTTTTGTCTTCGTTGCTCTCTTTTCCCTCCCCTCTACCTTCACTCATTTTTTTTCATTAATAATGTACCCAGCTTTTTTTTTAACTTTCCTGTTATGTGTCATTTGTCAGCATTGTAAAAGGAGTGATTGCTCTTAGGTTTTTTTTCCCTGTTCTGACAATTTCAGTGGGAATAGATAGTTTAAAACTGCACAGAACTTTCATAATACTTTTTATAAGGCGTATGGGTCATCACCGAAAATTCAGATCTTTATTATAGATCAGAATAAGAAAAGTGCTAGCTAAAATGAAGAGCACCCACCCATCCCGCATGTGGAAAAGACGAAAATTGTGTTGAGGATCAGATGGAGATGAGAGGTTGTTCTGTAGTGTGTTCTTAGTCTTTGTGTTGTTGACATGATGATGTTCCTTGATGTTGATCAAACTTGTTCAGCCAAGACACACACCCCCTTGGTGGCAAACCTGTCCTCGGTGTCATTGATAAAACTACATTGGATTTGTTCTGTTTCTTTCTCGATTTATGATTTTTACACAGCTCATTCTTGCTTGTGCACTGCGCCATGTAAGGATCTCGTTCACAGGAGAAGCTTCTGGGTAGTATATGTTGTTGTATGGATTGGTTATGGATAAAACTACCGTACTAGAGATGGATTAATATTGGGTCGTTTGTTATCTTGTGAAAAGGATAAAATATGAGACAGTGAAATGACGCTGGTATGGCTTGATGATTGGCTATCAAAGTTCTCTTTTGTTATTGTACTTTCAAACATATTTTGTTCATTCATGCTGTATACGTCTTCATCAACTTTGTCATATAGCTTTGGACACTTATCATTCAAGATGCAAATGCATAATTTCACGATGTTTGTGTTTTTGTTTCTTTATTTTTCATATTGTTGACAAAAATTTTCATTTTCTGTAGAAAGACATAAATGTAACTTCAACTGATAATAAATAATTGTAATGATCACTTTTGTTCATACCTACAGGTTTGTTGTCTTTGAAAAACTTGTATTTTGGAAACTTCAGGTACAAATCTACAAATGCTTATGTGTTTGTATGATGAATGTTTTTGTTGGGTTTTCTTTTTTTTTTTCACAGATAGTTGGACATATTTCCCCCCCCCTTTTTTTTTTTCAAATGCCCTTGAAAAAATAGTAATCTATAGTTGTTAATTAGAAATTTTTAGGATGTATAATGTCAGTGAAACATATGTATGTATTATAATGAGAAATGTCAGCATTTTTGGTAGATATGGTAAGAAAGATCACCTGTCTATCAATGGCAGTAAGTGAGGGTGTGAAAAACTTATGGCACTAAATCTCTGATCTACCCAATGACAGAGTCCCACCATGTGTCAGTTCCATTGAAAGGAGAAAGAAAGATAACAAGATGGAACTTAATTCATGTTTGGTTCAGCTATATATTTCTTCTTACAACCATATCGAGAATTAAAGTTGTGAAGAATGTCACTACTTTCTTCTTTCTGTCAGAAAACAGTAGATTCAGGCTTCACATAGTGGAGATTTTTATAAACTTTTGCACATTATCCAACATTACATTTGTGTCAACAATTTGTACTTTGATTTGTTATGTCTTTCCTGTCAGACTTTTGTCTGGTCTTACGGTCCCCCAGTGAGGGAAAATAAGATTTATGCTACGCAAATAATTCATCCAAGGTATGGTCAAAGAAAAGTTTCCGTATGAACAGGACAAGAATAAGCCAATAATGCTGAGAGAGTGTTTTTGTGGCAGGTGTGATCATTTGCTAAAGAATTTGCTCAGACTCAACCAATTGTGATGAAGGTTTAGAAACAAAAGATAAGCATAATCAAAACAAAACAGAAGTTCTTACTTTCCTTTTTTGTTGTTGTTGTTGTTTTTTTTTTGTTTTTTTTAATATTGCTTCTGGTTTTGTTTGTCCATTAGTGTGTATACTCATCTGCTTGCATAGCTCATTTGATACGCCATCTTGTTTGTTTTGTGTCTTTTTTTTTTTTTTTTATTAAGCATGCTCCAAGTTTTTTGCTCTATCATTTATAATACAATTAATCCTTGTATTTTTTTTTTTTTTCTGCAACGCTGTTGTAGATCTTGCAAGTTCCAGACATGTTTGTTCGATGAAATGTAATTTTTGATACATACCAGATGACTCTGCTGAAAAAAAAAAAAAAGCGCTGAAAAATCAGGCTGTTATCGAATATTTTTCTTTTCTTTTCTCTTTTAATGTCCAGTTTACATCACCTTTTGAATTTTTGCGCTTTTTTGGTTAAATCTTGCAGAGGTACAGTGAATGTTGGTATCCCAGTTGATGAGATGAAGAAATCTATTCTTTCGTCACTGTAGTTTGTTTACTAACCAATTTTTTCGGTTTCTTGTTGCATTTTTGAAATCATGTGGAGATACAAAGTACAAGTGCAATGTCTTAAAGAAACGAAAAGTTTGTCAGGCGTTATAAGGTTGTTTTTTTTTTTTTGTGTTCTTATTTTTGTATCAGCTATAATGCATTCTTTATAATACTTGCAAATAAACATTTAATAAAGCTTCACTCTTGTCTGAAATTTCTCTTTATTTTCATTTATAGAAAGGATGTGAAGATGAAAGTTTGTGTGAAAATGAAAAGCAGAAAGTGTATTTACAACTAGAATAGGAGATCATTGTGCTCAATCCCAGTACATCCCTTTACCAGACTAAAGGGATTGAACAAGAATCTTGCTCCCAGGCCAAATGACTTACAAATCGCACTGGGTGAGTTCAAGTCATAGCAGTTTTGCCCGTTTTGTTACTGTTTTCCAACTATGATACCAAAATATTTTTTTTTTGAGATTAAAGAAGGTTTGTCATTTTGTGAAAACAAAAAAAAAATTTAGTATCTTAGAAAATAGTAAGAAACAAACAAAAATGCCCGTAGATTTTCATTATCCAGCACAACTTAATGACTCATTTGCCCTGATCGCAAGACAAATAGTGCAAAGGAAAAAAACAAAACACATTTCCACCCTTTTCTTGAAACGTACGCCATGAACAATTTTTAAAAAAATTATACAGAGAATGTTTTCTCAATTGTCAAAATTTTTTCCAATTTTTTGGTGATGTCTTTCGTATGACAAAAAGTATCAGGATTTTGTATTCTTTACACTGTTTGCAGAACATCTCTTTTGTCGGGCAAAGGGAAGTAATAGGGCTGATCAAAATGATCTCCCATAACGGGAGTCCCTCTTTCGGGAGGGGCAGATAATCTACGAAACGATCACCCATTGTTTTACAAATACATGTCTGCTCAATCTGCACAAGAACTGATGTCAGCACTCTACAACAACAATACTGATAGCAATCACAACCAACATCAACAACAAATACGAAGCAACTACAAGAGCATTTTTACAACATGTAAAATGCCCAACAACAACAACAGTGTAAACAAGAAGTATCAATTTATAAAAATCTTGAAATTTAAGACAAACTGTCTACCCTCAATTAACCTGATATTGTAACAATCTGTAGAAGTTGGAACTTGAGATGTGAAAAAAAAAAGTATATTTAAGAGAGAGAGAGAGAGAGAGAGAAGAATTGGATTTCACAGCTTCTGTTGCCATTTTTATTTATTTGGTGTGCACAACTTTTAAGATTTAACTCTAAGAATGACATCATCAAACACTGGACTTTTTTTCTTTTATAGTGAAAAGGTTGAAATCAGCAAATTTGGTGTAAAAGATTGACAAGAATACCCCTACATGGGCACAATACAAGATAACACAAATGTACATTTATTTTGCAACAAGAATATCTGAAGATCATAAATAATATATAGTGTACTGGAAAGGTCAATTAAGAGTGGGCGGAAAGCGATGTACAAATAACTAAAATGGAGATCTCTCAAGAAAGCACGTATCTGTATCCAATTCTCTACAGACTGAAGTTTCACTGGAGAATCCGACTGGAGACCAACAATCCCCATGTGTTTCATCAACAATCCCCATGTAGCTCATCTGAGATGACCACCTCCAGGAGGTTGAAAGGTTTATCAAGATCTTAACCACAATAATATGTCCATCTCCAGGAGGTTGAAAGGCTTATCAACATCTTAACCACAATAATACGTCCACCACCAGGAGGTTGAAAGGTTTATCAATATCTTAACCACAATAATATGTCCACCTCCAGGAGGTTGAAAGGTTTATCAACATCTTAACCACAATAATACGTCCACCTTCAGGAGGTTGAAAGGTTTATCAAGAACTTAACCATAATAATATGTCCACCTCTAAGAGGTTGAAAGGTTTATCAAGATCTTAACCATAATAATATGTGGCTCATATTATCATTATGCTGGAGGAGAATAAGATAGTGTCCTACATGGTAATTTTTAGCACTACTTCATTTTTCCTATCACTATACTTGTGGTTGGAAAATGTTCTCATCTCAGTGCTATTGTTTTGTCCACATACATTGTTTGTTGCCTAGCACACATGAGATTATGGCATAGATCATATTGTGGCCAGTGTAATCTAAGGATCTTTTGAGATAATGTTTTGTTCTCTAGTCCATCCGTAAATGTAGCACCACTCAGACTGTGGCCAAGTCATGCAAGTTGGTTCACCACATGGTCAGAAATAATCTTAAGACTTGATTTTTTTTTTTTTTTTTATCCACTCCTAACAAACGATTGAATAAACTTGGGAGAATTTCCAAGCGAAAATCGGCAAATTCTTAAACATAGTTCTCATATTTTCCAATTTGATCAGTATTTCCTCGTATTTGTCATCACAGTTTCTTCGTGTTGGGCAGTTTCTTATTATGTTGTGATACACTTACATTAGAACGATCTATATGTGTTGATGTTGTTGTTTGTTTGTCTGTATGTCAATAAATGGTTTCTATTCATCGCAGTACTGTTACACCGGGTCAGATCTATTATTTGGTCCCTATCTGGATCTGAGTAGTTTTGTTTCCAACTCTTGTCTTCTTTCGGGGCAGAGATCATTATCAGAGCATATCCTTCGAAGATGATGCAAACCACCATGAACTGTGGATTTGAAAATGTGTCCAGGATGGTTATGGTTTTTATAAGCTTTTCAACCTCCTGTAGTGGTGGTTATCTCAGCTGTCCACGACCATTGAGTTATGTGATCACTTCCTCATGTGTCCAGGATGATCTGAGGAGGAATTTAAATAATTGTGAGCGTGTGCGGATCATCAGTCTAGAGCAGACATTGGCAGTTAAAAAGGATAGGATTATCTCGGCTTTTAGAAGTTGCCAATTTTTGCTGAGAAATTTTGTGGGTAGAAATTTGGAAATTTTGCCCGGACAGCGGCACTCAG
>JBCAUA010111051.1:0-10021 GCA_038406235.1 Peronia verruculata
CCACCCCCCTCTCGATGTCTGAAAGTACACCAGGGCAAACGCGTCTAGACAGAATTATTTAGACAGATCTTTCCACCGAGAGTTTCGAGATAGCCCTCCACTCGGAGGTTGAAAGACATATATAGAAGTAACCCCGAGTTTCTGAAAGACGCTCGGTTACGATGCCACGCCATAAAACGAGCCAATTTTCATTAAGAGCGAGATAGAAGAAGCCAAGCAGAGATTAAAAGTTTCAGGAGAGTCTCAGCCTCATTGATCAGTCACATCTAGAGGTAAAAATGGCGTACAAAGTAGTTTTCTTCTATTTGTTTGTTTGTTTGTTTGATAGATTGTTTGGTTTTTGGTTTTAAATAACAGATTTATCTGCGGCTTCTGATTTTCAGAGGTGCAGAGAAATAGTGAAAATGCCAAAATATAACCTATAAATTTAGTTCAGATCATTTAATCTATCCTTAGACACAAACATGGTCAATTGATGGTTTTGAAATGTGGTAGAAAGCAGTTCAAATATAGCATATGGTTACTTTCACATTCAAGTGCTCATTTGAAACAAGGATCATTCCATGTAAACGATAGTGAAAAGTAATAGTGCGTGATCTGATCTGTCAGTTAGGTTCTCCTAAATGGCGAAACGTTCAGATACGAAGTAATGCGCACATGGCAACAATTTCTACCAGTGTTGGTGTTCAGTACATTATACGGACACTCGCTCTCTCCAGAACATTCCTGTAGGTCGCTGTGCAGGGGCGGAGCAATGCTAGAGATGGGAAGATGACCTCTTGGGGCAAGGACGCAAAATTGAGCGACATATTCGAGTGACTTAAAGCCATGAGATATAGAAGGAGTTCATGAAAAAAATCGTCAATAATGCTCCTACGATCGGCAGGAATCAAAAGGATCTAAAACCAAGCATAAGTAACAAAGGAAACTGCAACGCATTGTCTCCATAGATTGGCCTAGATAGTACCTAGAAATTGACGTAATGAAAACGTGCTATCAGACTATAACAACCGTTGTGCTCACTGCTGTAAAGGACGTCACAGCGTAATGCAAGTCTGACGTGCGAGTGCAGGGCATCCGACATGGTGCAGGGATAACTGTAGCACCCATGGTGTTTATCAATCACGGCTGACTCCATTAAGCGCCGAGAATTGAGTGTGCTGCATTAACCATTAATTACTCAAATCACCCTTGTCAGTCTCAACAACGACATATTATTACAGGAACATTCTAGGGCACATCAAATGTAAACAGAGTCTGTGATCACGAACATTGCTACCGCTCACTCAAAGAAGATACGTGGTTATAGAGAAATAAAATCGCAGAAAAATGTGGTATATTTAGGGAAATGACGGCAGGGTATTTGGTTACTATGTTCAACTCTAGATGGTCTCACCAAATTTCTTTGAAGATTTAAATCAGGAGCGCAGAATTTCCAACGTTGAGTGCTTTTTGCGCATTGATCATCTAAAGCATAAATATTCATTAACTTATGTCAAGTTGCAATTGCTAATAAACTAAGTAACAATAATCAAGTGTGTATAGTCATGGAGGAAAATTCGTTAGGAAAGCAAATCATTTTCATAGCATTATTGCCCTTCAACATTATGTATGCTAACAGAGGAAATGTGAAATTGTATGGGTTTTAAGCGAATACAGTCATTTCGGGTTATCAAATTGACACCAAATATGGTTCTCAATCTCTCGCTTATAATCACTGCACTAAGAATCAGAGAGAGAGAGAGAGAGAGAGAGAGAGTGAAAGAGAGAGAGAGAGAATTTGAGAATAGGAGTAAAATACTAGGTGTGGGCAGGGGAGGAAGAGAAGAAGTGAGGAAGGGAGGAGCTGGAATCATATCTAGTGGAAGAGAAGAAACAGTTCTTGTTATGTCGTTTCCAACACTCGGAAAAGGAATAGATAAGATGTATATAAGACCTGTCTTGGTATCACAGCTAATCTCTGAACGGATTGGCAGACCTGAGTCCATGGTTAGCCTTCAGATCAAAGGAACTGGTAGGTTGCTTTGATATCTGTAATCTTGAACATCCTGCCGTGTCAGCAGAGGGATTAGGTGGCTATAGAAAAGCTGTTGTTTGCTCATTAGAAAGTGAGACTGAATGGTGGTTAGCCCCTCCAGTGAACATACTACTCACTTCCAGAGACTGGATACAAGAATTTCATGTCTGTTTTGTTTGTTTGTGTTGGCGTTTAATGACTACTACTATATTGTGTCAAACACGGTAAGATACGTTTACATGTCAAGACGAGAGGAAAGAAAGAGAGACAGAAGACAGGAGCAAGGACAAAGAGAAGAGATGTCACCCCTGGAATGTCGAGGATGGCACTCCACGGGAGACATCCCACGGATGGCGGGCTTACATCACCTGCAGGTGGGAACAGAAAACCTACCTAAAAACCCCGGGCCCCAACGGTGTGTGTGTATATATATATATACATGATAGTAATAAAAATTATGATAATAATAAAGATCATACTATAACGTTTATCCCCGTACAGTGTACAGGCTCTAAGCACTTTGTAGTCCATTATTACTCCGACAGACCCAGTGGAGACACTCAGTACGCTTTTGTTTCCTAAGAAGTATAGAGGGCAGTTGCCAACTGGGCGCTTTGAACCTTCTCAGTCTAACAATATCATTCACTGTCTACAGTCACGGTGGTCAGGTACCCATTTTAACTCGGATTGATTCAGAAAATCTCTGTAAAATGTCTTTCCCGAGAAAAAAAAAAAAAAAAGAGGGGAAAAAAAAAAAAATGTCGGGACCAGTCAGAATTCGAACTCGGCACTTTTAGATCCTAAATTCGACGAGCGAATCGCCTGGCCACCGACACCATATGTATTCTCTTTTGTTGTGTAATACGTGTGAAATTGAATTCTTGGCTACTAAGAATTATATTCAGCTTATGCGCAAACTTTTGCTTTTGACATTATTTTACGAATCAGTAATTATGAAAACAGAATTTCTAAAAAAAGATCATGATCGATCCACGGTAGGACAGATAGTATGCGTATTAGCAGTGAGGGATGTCTGTCTGCACATATGACTCGTGACACTGAAATCCAAACGTTCGTGAAATTGGTGCAATCGGGGAAATGGTTACTGGTTTATACTGCGTCTTTCAATCTCCTATTGTGGTGGTTACCTTGAATTGGGGAAATTGCGATTTTCTCAAATAATGGCTGAATTTTCATATTTTCTTAAGACCGTTCTATGTCCATACATGAAATTACATGTATATGTATTTCAAGGTTAACATCGCTGAAATAAGCTTATATTAATAAAAGGTCAAGAAATTACGACTTAATCACATGACCTAATCAAGGATTAACAAAATTATTATGGCACGGCGATTTTCTCACTAGTTTTAGCTGTAGCAGCACATCATTACATAGTCTTTAAAAGTCAATAGTTCGACTTTTAATAAAAGTTGAAGAATATTTGTTTCATCAATAGTAAGGAGAATGAATAAGCTTTGCAGCGATACGATTAATTCTGTCACTTCAAAGACTGATCAGCGCCTGATTCATCTTGTCGAGTGTTACAATATGTGTGCATGTACATCAAGGACAGAGACTTGTCAAGTGCTATATATATATATGTATATTCGATCTTGCTGTGTGGATCACAGACTTGGTCTCTAAACAAAAATCTGGAGGAAAAAAAAGAGGCCTTTGAAATGTGGACATTCAGACGTATGGGAGGGATAAGTTGGACAGAAAGAAAGACCAACAAGGATGTTTATACCATGCTAAAGGTCAAACCTACACAACTGACAACAACAACAACAACAACAACAACAAAAAGAAATGGCAATGTTTTGGTCAAGCGACACAATACCACCTGTAAAGAAGTACTGGAGGGGAAGATCGAGGAAAAACGAGAGGAAGACAGCCGACAATGTGGACGGTTGACATCAAGGATTGGACGAATCTATCCTTGGAGGAATGCGACAAAAGAGTAGCCTTGAGGACAGAGAGAGAGAGATGGCGGATCATTTCACGTCAACTTCGAAAGAGATGACACACCGACAAGGGCAGAACAAATCCTCCGCATGAATCATACACAAAAAGTTGTGTTCAATGTGTAAAAAAAAAAAAAAAACGCACACACACAAGAACATGTCATCGAGCATTCACCAATCATAGAGTGATCTCACAGAAACCCATAGCGGACCAGTTAATTTTCGATCTATTGTACGGAGACGACTCAACAAAACAATACAGACAAGATTCTAATTATGGTTAAGAAGAATCTATCCTCCACCACAACCATCATCATAATAATACTGAGCACTAATATTTGGTTCGAATATTTGGCTTTCAGTTTCAACATCAAGAAGAAGTCATTTGTATATGTTATTTGCTTTTTAAATTGTTTGGTTAGTTGCCGGTTGGACATTCTTTTTTTTTTTTATAAAATAATACTGACCACCAATAAGACAGCATTTAGAGGACATTGATATTATATTATAGACATCGATGGACATGAAATGTGATAACTCATTCCCAGTGACACGATCTGCATTGATGATTAACATCATTATAATCATGTCATTGACCAATTTCTCAAAGGCAAACAACAGTAACACCAACAATGGAGAACAAAACAAAGTTGCCTGTTTTCATGCCTGAAGCTCCACGGGATCTCAGCCCGAGTTAGTTTTGTTTAAATTGGTTAATCCTACCGGAAGATTGCAAATCCCGTCCTCTTTTGCTCGGCGCCCTGTGCTTAGAAATAACTAGACATTATTGTCAATGTTTCTTTAATATAAATAGGTCGTTCACTTATGACGTTTCGCTTCCACGTCCACCCCACTGTCTATTGTTTACATTTCAAACACGGAAATAAATCACTTATGACGTTTCGCTTCCGCATCCGCCCACCAAAAATTCGCATCCAAACACGGAAGTAAACACGAACGTGGAAAGGATCTATACAGACATCATATCACTTACATGTAAATTGTGTAGATCATGTCAGAAGTGTTTAATTTGCTTCGAATAAGTAACAAATATATGAATGATGAAACATATTGTTAGCCGAAATTGAAATATCACATGATGTCCCTTAGGTAATCTCTCACTAGGCTTTTCTGTAAAGTTAGCTCACTGTTTTGTCATTTGCTAGAATAAACCTCCTCTCATGCAATAGTAAACTGTTTAAACAGTATTTGTTCACCAAAGATAAAGATATTTCTTTGAAAAGAGTCATGTATATAACATTTTTTTCAGGTTTTTGATCAAGTGTTTTTCCTGCATTACAACTGATATAGTTGTCTTACAATCTGACCAGAGGCAGATGAGCCGGTTAGAGAAAGGTGAGACCAAATCATTATTACAGACAGATAATTAAGGCTTGTAATTATGAAAATCGATATGAAACAATGGACCAGTTTGGCCCGTAAGTCAGTTTTCTTCCCCTTGCCAACAGGTAAAAGGTAAACACTGTAAAGAGGAAAACAAATCACCTTTGTTTCTCTCATGTGAAACATGTGGATCAAGAAATTGAGCGTGTCGAGGACAAAAAAAAAATCAGCAGAAATACCCGAAACTCGCATTTGACATAAGAAGAAAAAAACGTAATGTTTCCCCTCAGTTTCATACTGCTTGCCCTCGGCAAAGAGGAGTGATTTGGCTGACGTTCTTAATGATTCATTCCACACAGCAATAGGAGAGATAACCATCTACAAATAGGACGTATAAACAATTTTTAATGCAGGTAAAACACTGAACATGACGGACGAATCAGTTAGATTAATAAAATCATGATTACATTTTTACACAGCAGGATCTTCAATTTCATAGCATGTGTCTCTCATCCAAGCAAAGAATCTTCCCAATAGTAAACAGTTGTAATACAATACAATCACTTGGCATGTTGCCCTGCACATCGGTTTCTCCTTTCGTGATGTCAGTGCACCCTGACACAGTGGTTCTCAGCCTTGTTTGAGACACTGAACCCCGCAAGTTTCATATTATATTGCATGCACGGAACTCTTTGTAACCGGGAACATACATTTCTGTTGTGTGTGTGTGTGTGTATATGTGTATTCGTATGTGTGTGTGTATGTGTGTGTGTGTGCGCGGGAGGCGTGTGTGTGTGTGTGTGTCCCCTGGTCTCTGCCGAATCCTTGGGGCTGATTCACCGAAGTCATGAGATTCGATAGAATCCAAGTTAAAACCACTGCCTTTTCAATACTCTACAGCAAGAAATGGTCTAGAGAATTATTTTTTCCTGCAGATACAGTTGAGTATTGAAATCTGGGACAAAACGTGTATCATTATTTATGACTGCTAAAACAATGATTTTTATCTATGTGAATAAAGCCAAACCTGCACGTGACAGGTTTTCAATATTCAAACATTTTCCAGATTTTATCATACAAATTTCTCAACAATTTTGCTTTTTTTAATACGAGCATTTCAGATGAGAACGATGACACTGGGTGAAGCGACTATAAAACAAAATTATGTACTTGGGAAGATAAAGCCAAACTGCAATCCACACATGCTCTTATTTAAACAAATAGCTTTTGTGTCCAATCCCTGTCCTTTGTGTCACTCAACCATCGATCCATCTGATTCTCAGTCCATTGAAACTCTTTTCGTTTAAGCCAGCCAAATAGAGGGTATTATCAGGATCCAAAATGCATGCCCAGATTATAGAAACGGTCACATTGTCATTCCTTCTCTCCACCCACAGGCCATAACCTGTTATTCTTGGTAAAAATAACAGGCACAGTTCTGAAAAAAGAAGGGCATGGGGCGGATGGAATTTCCGGATCCAGTTGTTTTCTTGACTCTGGGCCCAATTTAGACATGATTTATTGTCTCCACCCCCGACTGACATTGTCTCTCTAGAATAACCGTCCATTGTCGGCGTTCTTTTCAAGGAATTCATTGCTCAGTTGTCAGTCGTGCTTTTTTTGGACAACAACAGTGGGAAATCCGATGTTGTCTGGAAATCTGCCTCTTCCGGTTTTGTCCCCTTATCCTGCCGGGACATTATTTTATCGCTTTCTTTTTCCATATTCGCAGGAATATTCTTTCAGTGACCTTTCCCTAACATGGCCACCTTTGTTTTCGTTTTGGTGAATGGAAATATGCAGTGTTAAGGAGATGTTTGAAAAGAGTACTCTACATCTCATATACAGAACACACCACTGATGAAGCGGTGCGTGCAACCATCACCAAGCACGCCATGAAACATTTCGAAGAGCCGCTTCTAGCCACCGTCAAGTAAAGAAGACGTCGATGATGTGGC
Organism: Peronia verruculata; assembly: GCA_038406235.1. Taxonomy (NCBI): domain Eukaryota; kingdom Metazoa; phylum Mollusca; class Gastropoda; order Systellommatophora; family Onchidiidae; genus Peronia; species Peronia verruculata. Next base: position 7,287 of record JBCAUA010111051.1, read on the forward strand.
CATGTGACAAGCGCCAGTGGCCTATCAAATACCATCCCCCAAGGGACAGATTAGGGTGGGAGAGGAAGAGAAGAGGCAGGCAGAGAAAGACATGGGTGGACAACATTACCCAGTGGACAGGGAAGAGCTTTGCAATGACCCAAACTCTTGCCCATGATCAACAGAGGTGGAATCAGATGGTGCAGCGTTCAGTAATGCAGCCCCCCCCTCCTCCACCCCCCCCCCCCAAGATCCTCGAACTGATTAAATGATTCAGTCCGTAGTATTGTGCTATATCTAGAGACATCAATTCCCTGCGACTAAAATTAATGAAGTATTTCACTCCCCACGATGTATCTAGGACTGTTAGGACCTTATTGAATCCTCTGTGACAAGAATGATTAAGACAATTATTTGCAAATGCTTGGGCTGCATTATTTTGGTTTATTTTATCCTGGTTTATTTTATAGATGTAGGGCGCCATGCGCCGCTCATCGTGGAGAATCTGTGAAGGGACTCGTGAATTCTGAATGGTATTATGTGAACATGGACCCTATGTTAATCGAGATGCTGTCCAATACCAGATGAGTCGTAAAGTTATTCTAGGAAAATTCACTTTCGGTCTATCACAAAAAGATTCAGTCTATCTGAAATCTGGTCATATCCTCACGTCCGATCATTAGAAATGACTTGTTCGTGACTTCTTTGATGTTTGTTAAGGAAACTATCACTAAGCACGGCATTTTTCGACACAGTACACATAACGAGTAGTGGCAGTATTTGGACGTAAATGACAGTGTATCGTATAGAAATACAACAGTCTGCTGTCGACTATGATATGACATGACATGCATGCATAATATTTAAGTGAGGTGAATTCGCAACAATACTATGCATGAAATCAAAAAGTAAAAGCCTTTCATTCTTATGAGCCATTCACATCTTGACTATAGTATTTTGGAAATTCCACTATGGGCTGATTTACTATGACATTAATAAATCGGAAGTTCCTTAAGGCGTCCCATTTGTTAGACCTTACCCTATTACTGCTGGCTGTGTGAACTTCAAAGCATCAAAGCGAATACAGAAAGACAGAGATACAAAGAAAGACCTTGAGATTCCATTTTATCAGTTGAGGGATGAACAGAGGCAACGTTTTTCAAGAATCTTTTCGATAACTAACTTTTATTGCTAACTACTCACAGAGTTTTTCATACTGATTTTTGTTTCTTTCAAGAAAATCTTACATGCGTTGCCATTCTTGTCTATACTTGTGCATTCAGCCTGCATTCTGTAATGCAAATCTACAGGGTGTTCCTACCTTTTACTTTGTTATAGAAATAATCGTTTAGTTTCTTTCGAGTCTTGTGTGTCTGTACTGTACTAGTATTGTAGAAATACACTTTGTTTTGGGGGTTAGCTTTGTTAAGTAGATTGATTCCATATAGTCATTTACGTAGAATGCCTGCACAAGACAATGGTTTTTATGACGATCGTTTCCAGTACAGATTTGTCATGGTTCAGACATGTAAAGCAAGAAATAGGACACCAAAGTATTTGTCTTTGATTACATTCTGTTGGCAATGACGTTATGAAAAAAAAAATCAACTCATCAATACAGAGTTGATTGTAGATTACCAGCTATATCCCTTATAATATAGAGAAGGAGATTGTTTTAACCAATATGTGGTGTTCTGCCTATCAAGATAGACTAGAGATTTACTAATTCTATCTCAAAAAGATCGATTTATGTGGTAGACATTTTTAGAGATGCACCAGTCCTATAAAAAAAAAAAGAAAACGATTTATGAGATAAACTTTATTGGTTCCACATTGATAGAGAATAAATAGACTATCGACAGAACTAAGTTACATGCATTTACATCGTGCCAAGCGTGTTCAAGACAGGATATTGAAATTTCACGGTGTAGGCCTACGAATGACATCGCATTATAGCAAATGCAATAATAATCACAATGTACTGCTGCATCTTGTAAAAAGTAAAGGTGATCACAGAATGGGAGATCGTTTTGCAGATTATTTACCCCTTCCAAAAAAGGGATTTGTGAAATGGGATATAATTTTGACCAGATTTTACTGCCTTTGCTAGACAAAAGATGAGTTGAGCGAGCAGTGTAAAGAGGAAAAAATCCTTTTACTGCTTGTATTCGAAAGGCTGATCGCCGAAAAATTTGATAAAATTATTACAATAAGAAGAAAACATTATCTTCACATCATAATTTTTAAAAAAAAAAGTCATGGTGTATGTTTCAATCAAAGGGCGCAAAAGTGATTTTTCCCTTTTCACACAACTTGTTCAATCCCTCATTTGTCCGGTAAAGGGAAGTAATAGGACTGAGCACAATGATCTCCTATTGTAACACAACGATGTCTCCCATTAGTTTTCAAGTACAATAAATGCCCATTGTTAGTAAGATCTTATATGAACAAAACTGTGCCAGCAACTTCAACATTGTTATATAATGCTTCCACTGTCAGTTATCTGTTACACCTTCTCTAAAGGGCCAGTTAGTGGAACAGATTCCCTATATTTTCATTTCATCGAAGTTAGCCCCTATGATAAGAAATATTGCCGAAAGCACTGAGGTCCATCAAAGGCGTAAATAGACAGTCGCATGAGGAAACAGGTGGATAATTCGAAAGGGCGACCCATAAACAAAGTGGATAGATAGATAGATAGATAGATAGATAGATAGATAGATAGATAGATAGATAGATAGATAGATAGATAGATA
>JBCAUA010111062.1:0-10021 GCA_038406235.1 Peronia verruculata
TCAAATAACAAGCGAAAAAGTGATATTTTCCTTCTTTACAATGCTTGTGTTATACCTCTTGTACTGGGCAAAGGGAAATAATTTTGCTGACGGTCAAAATGGCTCATTGTGTAGAAGGCAGATGATTACGGATAGCCTTTCAACTGCTCATATGAGCATAACGCCGATTCGTCTGGGGTGAATGAATCAGAATGGAGTTTACATCTTGTCATGATTTTATATTCAAGGTTAAACACCAAAATTTTGTCGTTAAATATTTTTTTTTCAGAACAGTGATGCACTATAAAGTGACCAGTGGAGTACAACTTCTTCTTTATTTTAAGATTGAATAAAACAAAAAAACAAAAAAAATGTACTTTCAAATCACCCAAAATGGCGTCGCGTCATGATGACAGACACATTCTAGTTCCAGACCTGTGCAGACACTGGGCAGGCCGGTAATGAAAATCATCGGATCTCCATTCACGTACCAATTTAGCGCTAGCATTGGGCACTTGTCCAATCAAAGGTGAGCGTTAAGCTTCCTGCAAACAGCGATACCACAACCAATCGTGTTAACAAACATCGACAAAACACGCTTTCCTCGAAAAGTCTGTTTCCAGCAAAATCACAACCTGATTTGGCGATTTTTTTTTTAACAGTTAATGTACAAAGAGCAGGCTAAAGAGAACTGGATGAGCCCATACATTGTCGCTCATCACTCATTTTCTACAATAAAAAAAAAAGCAAATTGTCGACATATGTGGATGTTGTTGAATATGTGAGTCACTATAGTTGTGTATGAGCCTGTAATTGCCATGGCTTTTATGATGGTTGATTAAGATTTCTTCCAATTGAAGTTTCTTCAAACGGTTTTCAGATTATTGCTTTTTGAGTAGATCTCAACTGTCTAAGAGTTAATGTCGAAAGATATTTGAATAGCTGGGTAAATAATTAAACTGTGATGGCAGAGGCATTTCATCATTGAACGCCAGAACGTGCTAAGACCAGTAATGGGGGGGGGGGGGGGGAGAGGGGCGGGAGAGGGGATAAAAAAGAGCCACAGAGGGCAAGGCAAAGAGGAAACAAATCGGAACAAATGAGACTCAGTCGCCTGGGGAGCCAAACAATTAAACTGTCGATAGACAAAAAAGCCAGTCAACTGTGAAGGTGGAAAAAAGCAGAAAGAGAATGAAGAGAAAACGGTGGTATTTTCCACCTTTTGAAGCCTCTAGCTTGAACGGATATATCAGCATTTCAGAGGTTCAAACAACGAGCATGCTAGTGAGGACAGGACTTTGACAAAACAAGTTTTCAACGAAAACTTCTCTTTCGAGCTAATTGGGGGTTTGGTTTTGTATTCTCTCTATAATCCTCTCACATCCAAGACAGCTTTCATAAAATACGTTAGAATATTTTATTCTCCAAAGTTAATTTCACTATTAATTGTTTAATCTTCTAATATCCAAGACAGCTTCTAATACTTTAGTATACTTTATATAATTTTGCTATCTCTAATTTGACACCCTAATATCCGAAAAACATTTTTTGCCGAACTTTGGCCATGTGATGAAATTATTGTCTCACATCGTGTTATTTTTTTAACTTTCAATTTTTATTTGTGATTCTTGTTGTTTTGTTGTTGTTTTTTTGTGGGGGGGGGGGGGGTTTGGTGGGGGGGGGGGTCCCATCTTTTCAGCAACAGGAACTAAAATGATTCTCCCCCATTCCTTACAATGCTTTTTTCATATCTCTTGTACGTGGCAAAAGGGAGTAGTAATTTAGATAGCTGAAAACAAATGGCTCAGTAGAACTTCGAAGAAAATAAAAAGCGTTTAGTCAAAGCACGTTGGTCAGGTGAGAACAGAGGACAGCACATTTGATCGGTTGGACAACATTACAGATAAGTGGAATTTGTGAGCACAAACACTTGCGCTAGCCTCAGACACGTTTCATGGTGGAAACGGTGATTTATTGAGTAATACTTTGTAGAGGTTGGCGATAAAGTTGTCCATTACCTATCCACTTTCTTTGCATTGTTGAGGGTATCGTTTAAAGCTTACTAAACACAAAAGTAGATCCTAAGTGATCAACGTACTGAATTAAGGCAAGCAATAATCCACCAAAGCAGTAACGACTGGCCTTCCTACAATGGAAAGAAAGAATTAACTAATTGATGTGAAAATCAAGAAACTAATAAAGATGCAATCAGCTACGAGCAAATAACCTATCCATTAAACAACCATCGGGTCAATCATTAATCGTCTGAAAGACCATCAACCCATCAAACCAACCAGCCAACTCACCAACCAGACAACCTTCCCACCGACCAACCAACCAACCAACCAACCAACCAACCAACCAACCAACCAACTGACCGACCAACCAGCCAGAGAGCCAACAAGTCAGTCATCCAACAAAGCTACCAATCAACCAATCAGCTAACTGGCTTACGACATCAGTAATGACGGTTGTGATAACAAATCTTCGAGTTAGGCGACCAGAAAGCACAAATCGACCGGTCAGACCATCCACTCGATATTCATCAATTGCATCGATATACTTTATTCTTGATCGGCTTTCAATTCATTGCGGTATCAATATATCGAAAGCCAATGTATTACGTTTATGATATATAGAATTATTGTAGGATTCGAGAAAGGAAATTGGCATAAACATTCATTAAATGCCACTCCATCATCGGGTCACCGGGTGCTGTCAGCTCATATATGATTGTATTCCCATATCTGAGACCCCATATTGACGTTTGTAAATTATCTCATTTATAATTAATTATTCCCAGGTTGTTTGTTTGCGATGGAAACGCGCGACATGGCAACTGAATCAAATCATTATCGATTGTCGTCCTTTGATTCTCAAACTTGGGGTTGCTATAGTTAAATCGTAACCTATGATACCACATAGCAAATATAACTCCTGTCAAAATATAGATCTAGCTGCTGTCAAAACATCTCCAATAGAAACAACAACAACAACAACATTGAGCTGTTACTGTGACATGGAAATATCATAATTGTCATGCTGGTTATGGCCTTCCAAGAAAATCCATAGCATGAATCTCAATGCCCGAGTTTTTTTTTTTTTTTTTCATCATGACATACAGCATTCGCCATTTGCAGATCTAGACTGATAAATCTTTAGCCTTCTTGGTCAAACCGACCCTGTGCAATTAGCGTGGATCCCATTCAGAACAGCGACATGCAGTGTACAATCCAATGACCAAAATCTTAAAAGAGCAAAGAGCAGAGGTGTCTTCATCCCTACACTTTCATCATTCCAGGGACTGCCTATGTCGATGTATATGTCACTGTGTTTGAATTACATCGTTTTAGGCTCTAAATATCTACAAAGGAAGAGTATAAGGAATGCCCCACCGATCTCATGGAAAAAAAAAAAAAATATGTAGAAAGGCAGTTGCCTAACTGTATATATGCATATATATATATATCCATATGTGATACTCGTGAAATAAAGGCAGTTGTAAATAATAACTGTTTGCTCTACTCTCAGATCGAACCAATCAGCTTGTCTTTCCCTGTCTGAGAGAGATTTTGTTATTGATATGACAACCACTAACAATGAAAGCTCTTCAGTTGGCGTTATATATTCAAACTGAGCAAACAATTTTTATTTTAATTTTTGGCAAAACAGGTATCATAGCCCATTTTGTATTGTTAAATTTTCTTTGATTTTAACTTGCACAGAATTATTCATGAAAACTAAAACCTTAGACCGAGATGAAGGGGAAAAAAAAACAGTGTTGTTTTCAAATAAGCGCCCACGCATGCCTGCTATACAGTTTAATAGGGCCATAGAGAAAGTGTGAACAATTCTGTCCAGCCTCAGCTCTAAGATTGTCTCCTTTAGTTCTCTTTGTCAGAGATGTCTGTGGATGCTCAACGATTTCCACTTGTTTATTTCGAATTCATCTCCTCTGTCCTGTGGAATCATAGTCTACTGTCAGTCAAAGCACTGACGCGTCTTCGGTTTTTTTTTTTTTTTTAGTTAGCAATTCTGTCTTCTTTTGTTGGTCTCCCGTTTGTTGCCCAATTTTTCCAAAGAATAAAAAAATAGTGGGAGGGGGGGGGGGGGCGCGCTAAGAACTTTTCTTTCGTGGGCAGATAATCCCTGTCTGTCCCCGCGGCCTTTCTTGCTCTGTACTTTTAAGTCTGTTTTGTCTGTCTCAATGTCTTGTCCGTGTTATTTGTATACCTGCCTGTCTGTTTGTTAGTATGTCTGCTTTCTCTGTCACTCTCACTACTTCTTTCCTCCTCTATTTCTTTCTTTGCCTCTATTCCTTGAACTTTTTGTCTCTCATTCTGGGCCTCTCTTACTCATTATTGCTTTCTTAATCCACCCAGCCACTTAATCCTGCCCACACTCTTCCATCCAGTGACACGCTACAGATTCCTGGAAACGGTGTGTTTTCTCTGTCATCATTTTCCAGCTAATCCCTCACGCTGATCTCACCTCCACTTTCCATTTCTGAAATCTCTATTTCTGCACTCTGTCCTATCTCTTCTTACTTTATCTCTGACAAAAAGAAAAATCGAATTCATCATTTAGAATCCACATCTTCCGCCCTCTCTAATCCTTTCCATAAACGTGCCGAAGAGCTCATATGGAAAGATCACTTCAGTGAAGAATTGACTATTTGAGAAAGTTTTAAAAAAAATTCTGATGGGAACAGGAATGAAGAAATGAAGAACAAAACAAAACAAAAACAAAGACACACAATTATATAAAACTTAGAAAGATAAAGCCAGAACTGCTGAGCTGAAATTATTTATAAGCAGGAAAAATTCTTGGAAACTTTAACTGACAGCTGTGGTATTATATGTAATGAGTATACACATAATACTTCTATAATATTTATGTAAGAGTATACATGCTCGGGGGCAGTTTGGGAACTCGACTTTCAGTAGCTAGCAAAAGTAACAATCTCTAAACCACAAGAGAAAATCGAAATAAAACAGACTATTAAATTCAAAGAGCATCAGGCAATATCGTGAAAACGCCGCCTGAACACAGAGGCTGATTGGCAGTAAGTCCTTCAAAATGGAGGAGTCAGACATCATCGGCATAGGGCAACTAAGGAAGAGCTAGATAGGCGGAGTTGCATATACTGAGACGAAATTATCGAAGTCACTCATACTAGATAACCTCCTAGGAGGTTGAAAGACGTAACAGCTCATATTCGACTGAGCAAAAACCTGGAAATCCCCGGCGAAGTGTTTGTACCCCCTTGCTAGAAATAGAACACTCATTGATATTTGTTACCGCTCCACCACGAGATCTGAGAACAGTTGTTACTGATCCCGTGCATTTTTATGTGTTTTTCTATGTCAATGTGAACAACCTGAAGTGTTTGTTCCCCCCAGCCCATTAAAATTAAATGGCGATTTCCAACCGTTCACTTGATCGGAACAAATCTATCAAGCACAAGTCACCCATGTGGCTGAAGAAAAATACATGTAACTTGACCCTTCTCTCTGCCACACAGTTCCATTACCTATACATGAACTTCAAAGCTGACAAAACAATAGAGAATACACAAAACCTAAGTTAACAGAGATTTCAAAATGTCCTGACAGTATAATGATTAAGGAATGCGCGGTAATGGAAATCTTCAGTAGTCTCGCTGTCCTTCTCCCTTCATACCTTTAAAACTCATTCTTATCTCAAATCTCCTTTTTTAAAGTCTGTTATATCCCTCTCGAGATCGCTCAAAGTTTGCGATCAAAACGGCAATGTTACCATGTTTGCACTGATGTGCACGGCAGTCAAAAACCCAGACTAAAACCAAACCACGCAAGCCCTCTTCATTTTCCTTATCATGTATTCTACTTTGTCTTACTCCATCCCATCCTGTGTTTATCTCATAATTTTATCAAGCAAATTAGTCTGTCTTTATCACTTTATTATGAGATTTATCAGAAGTGACCAAGTATAGCAATTTGGGAGGGAACTCACCCGATAAAAGTATTCCAACAATGTAACACTTGGGCGACTAGGAATGACTTTTGTATGAACAATTGGAATCTAATAATCCCTATATCCAGTTATTGTAATTTTTCGTGAAACACAAAATCCGAGTAACATTGTCAAAACTTTAATTCCAAGGCAAGTGAAAACAAACAAACAAACAAACAAACAAACAAAACTACTGATTTCAGCAAACAAAGAGAGAGAGAGAGAGAGAGAGAGAGAGATAAAAGACTCATCGAAATTCGGGGTTCTGGCAGACAATCTTTATCCGTATTATTACTGAATTCTTATCTCTCATAAAAATTTAACCCTGACCAAATCTCTCAGAATTTGATGGACTTCATCAGTGTGGGAATGCTAGATCAGTGAGTGATTGGATTTAAACCAGCATGTAATTCAACTTTTGCAGATATGGCTTATGGACTAAATGAAAAAAGAAAGAAAGGTAGGGTTTAGTCTGGATCTGTTTCAAACCAATCTGTGTCCTGGATATATCGGTCTCAGACCTGATCGAATTAGCCTGTGAAACAGCATACAATCTGTCACTTAATTACCAAATTATGGCTCTATTTGATTGATCTACTACAGAGATTATCGGTCCGCATTAACACGATGTAAAAATTGTCTGCCGAATTATCCATCTGTGATTTGATCTGTCCCATTTACAACACCTGAATATCATTTATCTAGGACAAGTTTTATCAATTTTCACCTGAAGCAAATCAAAAAAATGAACTAAGCACAAGCTATGACAGTCATTGCCCTCAGCCATGGACTCGGCCACTAAGTGTACGATGAATTATTTACATGCAACACAACTTCGTGCAGATGCACTAGCCTGACAGATCGCTCCAAATATTGGTCACTATGGTTCTTTGCATCAGTCTAGTAATGATTGCTATAGATGTTTCAATCGTTTATGAATACGGCTTGTGGATATTTTGGAACTTATATTACTAGAAGATGACTTGTCCTAAAAGCTATGTTAATCTTAAATGTTCACAATGTAAGTTATTTTCATACATCAACACATAATTGCTGCATGCTCTTACTAATATACTGAGCATGCATGTGAATGCACACGTATAGCATTGCCTTAGATTAGACATCCAGCGGATAATGACCACGGCTATAGATCCTTTCCACGTCCGTGTTTACTTCCGTGTTTGGGTGCGAATTTTTGGTGGGCGGACGCGGAAGCGAAACTTCTGAAGTGATTTACTTCTGTGTTTGAAATGTAAACAATGGAATGTGGGGCGGACGCGGAAGCGACACGTCATAAGTGATTTACTTCCGTGTTTGAAATGTAAACAACAGAATGGTGGGCAGACGTGGAAGCGAAACGTCATGAGTCAACGATCTATAACGCAATTTCATTTGTGTTGAGATTGAAACTCCTTCATTTCTGTGTTGATGTACAACAAACATCATAATGTAAATTGGGCCAGATGCGCTATTGACATACAGCGTATGTCACCGTAAAGCTGTGTTTTACAGTGATGTGCGCTGTACATCAATAGTACATCTGACCCTAGTTGAATAGTAACTTACTTAATACATCAAGACGGCAGTGAAGAGGTTAAACAAGGGCTCTTTCTTTGGATTATTTTGCCTTTAAATAAAAGTGAAAATCTTTTTTCTTCCTACTGAAAACATTGAGGCAGCATACAATTTTTCTCTGTGCTGCTGGGCAGGTTTATCTTCTCTTAAGTTTACAATTGGAACCACCTTACCTAGGTATCTAGTAGTAACCTTTCTGCATTTAGTTTTCTCAGATTTGAAATTTGGGCGGAGATGCTTGTTGTGGTTTATAAAATCTTGCATTGAAGTACAGGGACTAGAGCATCCAGTTAAACTTGATAAAAAAAATTAAGATTTTTTTTATTTATTTTGTCGAGACTTCAAAATAAATTGTCTCTGTAGTAATTGACAAGATATACAGTACATAACAGCCTCATGCTGAAACAGACATTTGACATGATGAAACTTCAAAAGAAACACTCATACAAAACTAAAAAAAAAAAAAATTAGAAATGAATTTGAAATTCCAGCAGCAATTCTTATGAAATGCTTAGACAGATCTGTTTTTCTGAGAACATTTTCCTGATGATTTTACTACAGGGAGAGCTTGAGTTTGTACTCTCAGAGATGAACAATGTGCTCAAAGTACTGAAAGACAATGTCATTGACCTGGATGTATCTAGGGTAAGGAGGAAAACTTGGCTTATTTGAAAGAAAATAAGAATTTGAAATTTGAGCCTAAATACAATTTTTCCTAAGCATCATGAACAGAAATAAAGACAGATGAAACATGTACTCTAGCCGAGGCAAAAAGTAAATACTATGTAAATTATAAGTGAAATTTAAAACCAAAATTCAAATCAAGCATATTATGGCATAATCCACATATCAACAAAGGGTATTTTTAAAAGAGAGAGATAAAAAAAAATGTAAATGAAACACAAATTCTGACTTTACATTCCATGACACTTTATTCAGATTTATATAAGTTGCAGCATTTGCCATGTGCTTTGTGAAAATTAGATAATTTTTTTTTTGTGTGTGTGTGTGATAATTTAATGTCATAGAAATTCTGTACTTATTTCAGGTAAAAGAAACTATAACCCAGATGACTGTCAAGTGGTCTCTTACTGTGCATAATCAAAGAATGAAACAGGTGAATGATATAGCCATTTAATCTTTTGGGCCCTTGTGAGCTTCTACAGCCATTTAATTACAAATAACTCCTTATGCTTAGCCTATATTCTGTACTCACCTCTATTTGATGTTTTAGTATCTGAATGCTGAAACCAAAATGGAAATAACTGGATTAATTTTAGCTGAACAGACTGGTTAGGAGATACTTCATAAAGTGACATATGAAGGGTTTCAGGGCAAAACGCGACAAATGCCATTTTTAAAAATTTTTAGTTATACCCGTCAGTACTGGGAATGGTGATAGTGCTATATGGTAAGGACTTTCCTTTTCATCAAACATGACTTATCCTTCCCAAAAGTCTTCAGAAAATTCTAGTTCTTAATGATATAAATTAAAACCACTGGAAAACAAATTGTCATTTTTCTCTTAATGGCGATTTTAGATATGTCTCATTTTGCCCTGCAACCCTTCATATTCTTTCCACAACCCATCAACCTCCATATCTGCTGATAAGAAAATAAGTTTACCCTGCAAGATCTGGGGTAGCTTTTAAAACACTATAATTTTGGCCCTTCAAGTCTCTGAGCCGCTGTGCCTACTCTGATCCTCTTGCCCAAATTCTGAGCAAATTAAAGAATTTCTTTTGAAGTAAATGTAATCAGCTGTCATGATTGGTCGATAAATACAAGGCTGATATGTATAACAGCGGGATGTGGTTTTTCTTATTGTTATATTGGTTGCAAGGCACTACATGAATTTTATTTGCCACCTGTGTACATGAAGATTGGGCTCAGGGAGCTGAGATGCAGATGAATTTCCACAGCCTTAATATTAGATCGTTGATGGGTGATTGCATTTTGTTCTGCCATCTGTGTACACAGAAAGAAATCCCAACATGTTCTTAGCTTTGAGTATTTTGAAGTTTTCAGAACCTTACCAAACTTGTCATACTGGCTTGAAGAGAGTGAATGTGTTAATATGTCAATATGCAGAATCCTGATTAATCCAAGTGATGACACCTCCTATAAACGTATAATCCAAATATCTAGTGGTCCTGGCTTTTTAAATAAAGTACTCTGTAATAATAAGATACCGGTCTTAAGTTGTCCTCAGACCTAAATGATCATATTCTGAAGATGAATAAATGTCATTATAGAAATACCAGCACTCCATCAGTTTCATATGATATTTTTAGGAATAGTCATGCAACAAAGACCAGAAATCATTTTGGGTGAATGATAAATTAAGCCTGGAAAAAAGCCCGGCCCGAGCTCGATCGGCCCGAGCCAGACTCAGTGATCGCGGGCCCGGGCCGTCTCAGAAAGCCCGAAACGGGCCGATCAGTCACTCATCAAGCTGTGCTGGCTAGTGCGA
>JBCAUA010111084.1:0-10020 GCA_038406235.1 Peronia verruculata
AAAAAAAAAACAGATTTGGCTCGGCGGTCACAGCCTGTGTTGGGCCTTCGGGTTGCACTCGGGGAGGGGGGGGGGGTGCTATCCCTCCCTTTGTGGTCCCCCGCGGTCAACCAACTTGGCTGATGTTCCGGACGGGCTCAAACTGAACACATCTCATTCTTTGAGATAGACAGCTAGACGCTAGCACAGCTTTATCAGGCTTCAAAAAGCCCGCACTATTTGGGTGAGTGGTCCCCTAAACGGTAAAAATATTGGATAAAGAGTCTATTTAACTGACATGCCACCCAAACAGTAATTGCTCTCGTCATCTTGACTGAGTGACATGTCACCGAAACATTTTTCCCGTCATTTTTACTATTTGAGTGACATACCACCCTAACAGTAATTATTCTCGTCATCTTCACTGAGTGACATGTCACCTGAACAGTGATCTTTCCCATCATCTTCCCTATTTGAGTGACATGTCAATGATCTGAAAATTTGACGAGCAATTCTCAATAACAGAAAGCTTTTGATGTACAGCAAATAAAAAAAAAGAAAGAGATACCAAGCCCGGAGATTGTCACAAGAGCAGTTTTGTTTGTTTTTTTCATCTGATCTATGACCAAAGAATTGATATGTTTAAAGGGTACTGAGTATCGTAGCATATTAGCTGTTTTAATAGCAAAGGGTATGACTTCTCTGCAGTGGTCTCTTCTGTGTTGTTGTGGTGAGAGGTTACTTTTCTTTTATGCCTTTCAGCCTCCTAGAGATGGTTTATTGAGAGGAAGAGACAGAAAAAAACACTTGTGCAAACAATGAAACATACAACAAAATGGTTAACTATTAGATCTTGTCGATCTAGTTATGGGATATCGTTTCTCAGATTACCTGCCCTTTCCATGTAAGAGATTTGTGTAAGGGAGGGGGGGGGGCATTTTGACCAGACTTTTACTTCTCTTTGCCAGACAAAAGAGGTGTTGAGCAAGCAGTGTACAGAGGAAAATTTCTTTTACTGCTTCCATTCGAAAAACTGATCGCCAAAAATCGAAAGACTGATCGCCAAAAAGTTTGATAAAATTATAACAATAAGAAGAAAACATTCTCTTTACATCAATTTTTTTTTTCTTTTGAGTTTGTCATGATGTATGTTTCAAGGAAAGGACGTAAAAGTGATTTTTTTTTTTTTTTTCCATCTTTTGTCTGGTAAAGGAAAGAAATTGGACTGAACACAACGATCTCCCATTGGGTGGCTGATTTGATTAATTCATTCCCAAACAAAATGGAAATGAAGTGAAGCGAGGTGGAGCATGCAGGGGGGGGGGAGGGGGGGAGGAGGGTCGAAGAAAAGAGGGAAAAGTGAGCAGTTACACTATAGAAGCGAAACCTTCGGGTGATCAAATGAATTCAAAAGTCCGGACCATTATTCTGTTTAAGAGGACAAGGGCATCTGTAGGATACCTGTGTAATCTGATCATAGGAAGTGTTTATTTCAATTTGTGTGACTGTCTCCTGTATAGTAAAGCGTCTATTTGGGTGACTTTTAGGTGATGTCACTCAAATAATCAAAATGATGAAGAAAATTATTTCAATGACATGTCACAAAAAAAAAAAAAAACTCTTTGTCTTGATTGTAACATTTATAAATGAGCATAGATTTTACTCAATGAGAGTTTTTGAAAAAAAAAATCAATATTTATCATACAAAGGTGCAAACACATTGTCAGTTTCTATAAAGCTTCATTTTAATCAATAAAATGGGGGTGTTGCCCTGTCTGTCCCCTGTTTTGCAGACTCCGTACAATACTTATGTTGTACAATAATAGAGGGGAGGTGAAGAATTTGAAGCATACTGTTTTGAGGAAAGTTGAAGAAAAAAAAAAACGCCTCAGCCAAATGATATGAATGACCAGATACCATTCGGAATGTACTTCTCTGGGAAAGAAAAGAAACCAGTGGACAGAGAGAAAGGTCAACGGAGATGGAGGTGGATAGGACGCAGCCTTAAGAGGCCATGAAGCAGCACTACCAGGCATGCACTTCTGTGGAACCCACAGGGACAGAGAAATAGGGGTAGACCACGAACAACCTGGAGACGACTGATGGAGGATGATTTGAAGAGAGGAGGGCTACAAGTGGAAAGATACAGTGAGAAGTGCCTAGGACAGGAAAAAGTGAAAGTCTGTTGTTTGTGGCCCTGATACCCTGATAGAGGGTGAAAAAGGCGATGAAATGATTTGAAAATCAATGCTCCGATTCGCTTGTCCGTACTTTGAACTTGACTTCCAAATAACATAAACTATTATCTTCAATTTGCCTTTCAGTTTTAAACAAAGGGAGGCCATTTTAACGGATAACAAAGTAAGCGGATTCAAATGAGAAGAGATCAGAAGAAACCACTTAATACTAGATTTTCTTTCATTTCAAGTCAGTTACCAATCACACCTTACCTTGGGTTACATTTTTTAAAAAGAAAATGGAGACAGCAATTTCATCTGTCACACTGAAAAGCTGGAGAAAATCTATAACAAAACTGAAAAAGGTTGAAAAGTTGATGGTTCTGAAAGTACTGAGTTATCAAAGTTGGCTTTGAGGGACACTAGAAATGAGTTTAGGCTGAGTTCGTGATACTGAATTTAAAGAGAGAGTCTCTCCGTGAGAGACTCAGAGCGAATTACGCTAAAATGTTGCAAACAAAAAACAAAAAAAAAAAAAACAAAAGAGACAAATTTATCAACAAATTATGCCAGTGTCAGTTTTCAAAACAAAAGGTTCAATATTGTTTTCTATCAGCAAGCCCACAGAATAAGGAATGATGAGAAAAATACATAATTAAACTGCCAAAACTGTCGCAATACTGTACTTAACTTTGGTGACACACACGATAGCAAAAGGCCTCTTAGCCAGAACTTTCCATTTTGGCAATCTGTTTTTTTTTTTTTTACCTTTATGAAATCGTCCAGTTTAAACAGTTTGTAACAGTCCCCTTATATCATCCCGTATATAAAACAGTGATTGAATTCAAACCCCAGTTCTTGAGATCTGCCATTCCTAAGCTGTTGATCAGTTTATTACTTTAACAAAAAAAACAAAAAAAGGAGTACTCTCAAGATACTACCTCAGATTTTCATGGTGAAGTTTTTACTCATCACAAATCATCACGTCCACTATTAACCAAGTACGTTTTCTGGGTTTTTAGACCCTTATAGATTCAGACATATTCTACGATTGACTCCTTGGCATAACAGGTGTCTTATGACTGACAGCCTCACTTCATCTGCTACTCAAATTTATTAAATAAAGCTGTTTTGAGTATTCTTTTTAAACTATCGTCATTCATGGACTAAAATATATTCTAGGACATCATAAACATTAATGTTGGCTTTCCATTCAGTGCACATTCGTTGGCAACAACAAGTTACAGTGTAGAGATTTCACTTCGTGAATTATGCAGAGTGTATAGTGCTCTTTTGGTAAAAAGCTGCTTGGAAATTGGGCATTTTTGTGCTGCTTTGTAACCAACAGAAGGGCTGATGACAAAGTTTAGACGCTATTCTCTCATTTCCTATTTTTGTAAAGAGACTCGGATGAAGTATTTTACTCTTGACGCTAACGAAGTCCTGCAAATTAAGTCTACATATCAATGATTATAATACGCTTATGAAGAAAAGAATTTATTTCACTTCTTAAATTACATCCAAAAAAAAATTCAGTTTAGACAAAATAATCCAGAAAGCTATGTAAAGTTTGAAAGAAATCCACCCGTAGAACAAAGTTTGCCTCAAACATTTGTGCGCGGAATATGGATGTTTCTTTCATTTTGTGATTTTGTGCAGGTTTTCTTCCTGAAATCAAAGGCGTCAAAAATTTGATGTGTGGCAGAAGAGAAGAGTTTTGAACATCTCGGCGAAATTTCTTAGAATTGACACTGTAAAGAAAAAACGCTTGAGAATATCCACTGTGGTGTTAATCTCATCTGCAGTTTCTTTAATGCTGTTAATTTGATGCCTTTTTAGTTAGGATTTAGTCAAATGGAACAGAACAGAGAGAAGTCACATGGCGTAATAATATGAGGAGTAAAAAAAAAAAGAAAAAGTAAAAGTACCATCCTTTGACCCCCAAGAGGTGAAATTCGCTTGGCCATTTAGGACCGCGTCGCCGCAGTGCAGCGCCACTGTACCTTCCCCCGATACACATCAGGTACCCGTTTCACAGATGGGTGGGCTGAGGAAAATTGTGTGTTAGTATCTTTTCTAAGGATACAACAGCAACCGTTGCGATTCGAACCACCGACGTCTACTTCAAAAGGTCGCAACACAAATCACTGAACTAACACGCCACAAATGATAAGACTATCATGACACTGACAGTTTTTCATCTGAGAAAATCCTTTTTTTTTTTTTTTAACGACTTTATTTGTCAATCCTTGTGATACATTGAGAGCAAGAAGAAGCCAATCTTAGAAAATCTATGGCTCTTTATTCTTTCCGCGACTTTATTTGCCAATCCCTTCTGTTACACTGAGAGCTAGAAGAAGTCAATCTTGACTCCATATTGTCCATACATTAAGGAAACAAACTTCAAATATTTGATACTTTTCGGCTTGTGTCACAACTCATTCCCTGTACAAATGCGAGATTGTTTTGCAGATTATAAGCCCTCCCCAAAAGAGCGACTCGTGTAAGGACAGATCATTTTGACCAACCCTATTACCTCCCTCTCCAGGCAAAAAAGGTGTTGAATCAGCAGTGTAAAGAGGAGCAAATCACTCTACTTTTTGTCCTTCGAAAGACTGATCGCTCAAAAATTTGATAACGTTATAACAATAAGAAGAAAAACTTCTCTTGACATCATAATGTTTTGGAATTTTTCATGGCCTAGGTTTCAAGCAAAGGGCACAAAAGTGACTTTTTTCTTCTTTACACTGCTTGTTCAGTCCCTCTTTTGTCTGATAACAGAACTGAGCACAACTATCTCCTATTTAAAACAAGACTCTTGTATCCTGCAAAGTTGGAGTCGTTTTGAGCCTTGCCATTTAGTTTTATAATATGTCTTAACATTTCATGTTCCTTTTTCCACAGCTGCTCCTGCTAATCTCCAGCACATGGTGGACGCTTTACTGATGGCTAAAGAAATGAACTCGGACCTTGTGAACCTGACCCTGACTACTGTCACCTCAACTTTGACACCATCTGGTTTTGTCTTCATCAACCAGGCTGTCCTAGATATGATCTTCTTCATCGTCAGATGTATCCTCTCCAATATCCTTCTTCTCACTGGCATCGTTGGCAACATCCTCAACATCCTGGTCTTACAGCGACTTAAGACAATGAGCATCAGAAGTAACATTTTGCTTATCTCCCTTGCTATCAGTGACCTGAGTTACTGTGTCTTGGCTCTGATTGGTAACCTTTCTTGTTTGTTCTCTCACTTTGATTCTCTGTTAAGTCTGACTGTCCAGAATGTGCTTTTCATCAGCATTAACGTTTGGGTTACCGTTTTCATTTACTGTAGCAACACACACGTTATGGTGCTATCATTGGAAAGACTTGTCGCTGTCTTCTCGCCCTTTTACGTTTCTCTGATTTTCACTCGTCATCGCGTCCAATTTGCGGTTGTCTTTATTTACACCATCACCCTGGTTCCTCTTTTTTTTATGACCATGCTTTCTTTTTATCTCACTTGGCTGACAGATCCAGTGAGCAATCGAACTTATGCAGTAGTTCTAAATTCAAAGTTTTACAATGAAAGAGAAGAAGAAATGAACTTCTTCGGTCTTGCTTTATGGCAGAATATATTTTTGTCGGGTAACATTCTCATAATTACGCTTTCTTGCATTGCTATATGTATCAAGTTAGCTATCAATAAGCGGAACTTGGCAGGTAAGAAAATATCAGCCACGTCGAGGGCCAGGGACAAAGTAGGGAAAATGCTTCTCTTGGTCTGTGTGTGCTACTCCGTACTGTCCTTACCCATATTTGCTAGACAAGTGTACATTCTTATTGTACCTTTGGGCTTATTCCGAAATAATTTTGCCATCTCTTTATACCATATCATTCAGCTTGTCTACACAGTACAGGCATCCTTTAATTTTTTTCTCTATGCTCTAACCTCTAAGAAATTCGCAGAGATTTACAAACGTCTTTTGTTCCCCAAAGGATCACATTTACGTTCACCACACCCCCAGTCAACTATCCGATGTTCCTTACCAACGATTGATGGATGATTTGGCTCATAATCAATACAGTCGATCATATGACTTGTCAATATTTTTTTCTCTCTCATGTGTCACGTCACCATTAAACAGCTGACAGTGTATCATTGAATTAAGGCCGCAAAAAGGTGGTCTTTCTTTCTTTCTTTCTTTCTTTCTTTATTTATTTATTTATTTATTTATTTATTTATTTATTTATTTCAGTATATATCCTAATCCTAATCAATACTTTCAGACAACTTATGTGTACTGAAAATTGATATAGATAATATGATCGAACCTATTCTTTTTGAAGCAATCAATATGATTTATATATATCCTCCGTAGCCGTATAAATGTATAGCTTGCCCCAAACATAGGCACCTTCCCTCACACACACGACATGAAACGAAATTAACGCTATTTTCCAAGATATCCCTGTAATGAAAGAAGAAAAAAAAAACGTGACTATAATGATTATTATTCCTTTCCTGATAGAATTCTCTCTCCTTGCTCCTTTTTTTCTGTCCTGCTTTCTTTCGACTCTTCTTTTTGACGTGTAAACGTGTCTTACCGTGTTGAACACAATAATTTAGCAGTAAGTAATCGTGCTGATGTGTCGTTAAACCCCAACACAAGCAAACGAACAAACATATCAGGATTCATTTCTAGATCCTTTGGGAACACCTCTCTCATGGCTCTGCAAAACAGATTTATAAAAGACTTTTTTATTTTTCACCAGCTTCGGAAGTGGCAGACCCATTGTGTTATTTATCTTCTCCAATCGTAATTTTGTAATTTTTATTAAAGGACGAGTAATCCAGTTGGATGTCTTCGTTTTTTATCTAGACGTTCTGTTTAATATTCGTGATGATGTAGATGATGATAATGATGATGACGATGATTCTTTGTAGATTTGATATTTGTTGTTTTGTGTTTTTGTTTAACGATTGTTCATGAGCTTGTTTGTGTGTTTATTTCATTTTGTCATTTTGTTTGTGCGTGTGTGCTTCATTCCGTTTCTCATAAACTTTTATTTATAAATACATACAGCAGAGAATTATCCCTTAAACCGACCTGTCGAAAGATATTAAGTTTAGTGGAAGTTATCATTAAAATCAACAACAGTATATAACAAAGCGTCATACAGATATAGAGGGAGACAGACGGGTGGACAGACAGAGAGAGAGAGCGAAGGAGAGAGATAAAGGAAAAGAGAGGCCCTGACAGGAAGAGACATAAAGTTTAGGCAGATGGTGTGATAATATAACCAGACATAAGTTACTGAACAAACAATGTAGTGAGGGAAACGTTCAGTTTTGAGCTCTTTGCTTGAAACGTACTTCCCATAAGAACTAAAAACTTCAAATGTAAGGAAAATGTTCTCTTTGTATCATAATAATTTTTGCAAACTTTTTGCTGATCAACCTTATAAGAGGTAACAACAACAACAAAAAAAGATAAAACAAAGAAAGAAATGTGATTTTTAGAGATTTCTTTTCTTTTCTTTTCTTTTCATCGCACTGCTTTCTCAGCAACTCTGTGCCTAGCAAAGCCATTAACTTGTCATTGTTATCACCTACTTTAAAAATCCATTGTCGTTCCTATCCTGTTATTGTCATATTTCCGATTTAATGCTTCACTCCCAATCATGTAACTTGCCGTGTTTACCGTCAAGGCTCTGCCATTTTTATAAGCATCGATTACAGTTTATAACCTCTCAACCAACCGTCAGTGTCAGTTTTCTCGAGACGTTTGGTGGTGTCACGAATAATAAAGAATCTGCGATTTTAAAAAAAGTACTTTGGCAGTAAATTATCATCTTATTCGTGCCTCTATTAATCTTTAGCTTTAGAAAGTGGATTCATGGATACCATAATGCCCACCTTTCTTTGTCAATCCATAGGGTATACGTAAGAAATTGTATGCAAAAGCACCATAGCACCCGTCTTATGCCGGTAGATCCATGGTAATCATATATATCACAATACTTAAGACACACCCTTTGTTTGTTTGTGTTGTTTTTGGTGGGGTTTAACGACACATCAGCACGATTACGGCTATATTGTGTCAAACACGGTAAGATATGTTTCCATGTCAAGAGGAAGAGATGAAAGAAAGCGGGACAGAAGACAGGAGAAAGAAGAGAGAGAGAAAAGATGTCTCCCCTGCAACGTCGAGGATGGCACTCCATGGGAGACACCCCACCGATGGCGGACTTACACCGCCTGCAGGTGGGAGCAGAGAACCTACTTTTAAACCCCGGGCCCCCTCACGGGAGACACACCCTGATGGTCATTGTACGATTAGGGTTAGAGCGTTAAGGTTGGGTAAATCATATGCAGTATCTTGCCTGTTCAGTTCTGAGTGATTGATAGACACTATGACAGTTCTGCTTTAGAGTTCGTCAGTACTACTTTACCACAAAGGCCTTTGAACTGGAGTATGAAAACGAAAACACGGCTAAGACATAGAAGGCTAACATGAAAACAGCCATGATTGCGACATAAAAGTTTTTGCTTTCTATCAATACTGGTTCCTTTTCTAGATGATAACAAAATATGATAAATATAACAAAATCATAGTTCACCTCAGAACGATGGAAATAACTCTCTCAAGAAATTACACAAAAAGGACTGAAAACTTCAAATTTCTGTTGAGTAGGGAATTATTTTAAATCATTCAATCAATTTTTTAAAATTTATTATTGACCCATTTCCTCGTTATTTTTTGTCTTGCTTGTTTACTGTTTTGTGTGTGTGTGTGTGTGTGCGCGAGCGCGCGTGTGTGTGTGTGTGTGTTTGTTTGTTTGTTTGTTTTTGTTTTGTTTTGTTTATATTGTTTTTGTATTTTGTGTTATTTATTGATTCACTTATTTTCCTATTCAGCCATTCACCCACATACATCCATCCATTCATCTATCCATCCATCCATCCATCCATCCATCCATCCATCGATCCTTCCTTCCATTCACCTATCCATCCATCCACTACTTTTTCTCTCTCTTTCTTTCTGTCCATTTTCTTCATTGTTATTCCTTCTTTCCTCTCTCAACCTATTGCTTTTCTTCATCTCTCTTTTTATCATTGCCTTTCTTCTGCCTTGCCAGCCCCAGCCTCTCTCTGTTACCGCCTGACCTCCTGCTATTTCCCTCTCGCTGTTTTCATCTTTATGATGTGTTCATGTACACTATCTTTTGCTCAATTGATTATCGATGCCAGAATTTATATCTTCTGTTTCACTGTCGAATATCAACATCCCATATTGGGTGATAATTTAAACAGAAAAGGTTTATATTACAGATACAGAAACAAGACAAACTAAGCGAAATATAAACCATACAATTATCATTGTCACCACCCTCATCATCATCGTTTTATCTAAAAAAAAAAAAAAAAGTAAATAAAACTCAATCCAGAGAACTTGATAAGCTAAAACTTGAATGAAGCGGTGGTACTGGCCAATTTTTTTTAACCTTTTTGCTTCTTTAACATCATCATCATCGTCATTATACAAAAAAAAAAAAAAAAAATCTTAAAATTAAGATGACTGTCCACCGGCAACTAATCAAATACATCCAAAAAAAAAGTTGAAGAAAAAATTGAAGAATTGTGAATCATCGTTTTATCTAAAAATGTCTTGCACTCTCAGACCACTGTCTACCGGAAGCTAATCAAATACATTTAAAAAAAAAAAAAAACCTCGATATTGTACAAATTGATATCACCGGCCATTTTTTTAACTCACTTTGTTCTTCGTCAGGGCAATCACCATCATCATCATCATCATCATCATTTTATAAAATAGAGAAAGACTGTCTAACCGGCAACTAACACAACAATTTAGAA
>JBCAUA010111105.1:0-10020 GCA_038406235.1 Peronia verruculata
TCTCAATGGGTAGACGCCACACCCCGTGAGCCACTGCGCCCCCCCCCCCCTCCTCTTTTTTTTTTTTTTTTAATCGTTCAGATAGAAATACACGTTGTTTTTTGTCTACGGTAGCACTTTGTGAGGGCCTTTTTTCACACGACACCGTTGATTGCTTCTTTAATGTGTGTAAAATCTCTTCTCAAGTGCGTCAGTAAGTTGTTTACTTTAGGTATGCTATTCATATCATGAGGGCACTATATTTGTTGTGTGTAATGGTTGATCCATTCTTTCTTATGTGTGGAAGTGACATCTAGTTCACACCTGAGCAGATAGTAGGCCCCTTTACACGGCGTGCAGGGCGCATGAGAACGCTTCAAACAAGGCTGATCTAATGATGTGAATGTATTCTGAAGGAAACAGTTTCGGAGTTCAAGTTTTACACGCGAGCGATTCAAGGCAAACTGGAAGCAGGTAAACAATTTGAAAACTATTTGTACGAGTACAATCTGTACATATCTATGTTCTAAGACGTTTAAAGCATTTGCTGTCCAGTGGTTGAGTTCAAGAAGCATTACGTTTGGTTTGGTAGGATAACTAAGAGAGAGGATCAGGAGAGAAAGAGAGAGAGAGAGAGAGGATAAAAGAGTGAAAATGGTTTTATTGTTTTTTTTTTTTTTTTCAAATATATGCTCTTAGGGTTAATGCGTTCTTATATATTTTTGAGTAAATCAAAGTGAAGGATACACGATTCATTTCAGTCACAATTGTTGTAGTCACCTGGATTGTACCAAGACCCCATGAATTCAGGTCTTTATCTTGAATCTTATTTCCACCCCTAATATTTTTTATATATATACGCACGTTACCACCATACAGATATTATCAGCAGTTTTCTGCCTGGTTCATTTTTTTTTTTTCATTTCATTTCTAAAGACGTCACTGAAAGACACTGTTCCCCTGTGCTTTAAAGAATACTTTATAGATAGCTGAAGGAAAGAATGTGCTTCCGAGTATTTAAATCTAAAATAAATCTTTTAAAAAATACAAAAAGAAATAAAATACAAAACACCTTTAACCTAATAGATCAATCAAAAACTGCATTTTAGTCATCAAAGATTTAATATGCAACCCAGTCCAGAGAAGAACGTCAGGAGGGCTTATTTTAATAGTAGCATTAATTTTCTGGTCTTAAATGTCAGGCTAACAATATCCCACCCCTGAGCCTCTCTTCCAGAGATAGTAATTTCGTTGTTTTACAGGGTCTTCAGCAACTGAAATATTTCAAAGTTAGCATCTAGTGCTGCAGTCGTTATCGTCATTATAATTTTAATGCACATTTGCATGGGTCCTCTTCTTCTTTTCTCTTTCTTTTTTCTTTTTAATTCCATTTATTTATTTATTTATTTATTTATTTATTTATTTATTTATTTATTTATTTATTTTACTTTGCTTTGGTAGATTTTGGCAGTGATTACCCATTTGAACTTTAATACTTCTATGTTCGTTGTTAATTCTAGCAGTGACTATTCTTATTTCTTTCTTTCCTCCAAGGGGCCACAGAGTCGATCTAAAGACGGCGGGAAACCAGGAGTCTTTCTTCAGATTGTACGGCAACTCCAGACAGAACTAATGTCGTTCAAGATGAATGTGCTAGGCAACAGTTTGTCGGTGGAGAAACAGATATTGCCACCACCTCTACCCTTGGACAGACTGCAGCCTGAAGACAAGGACAATCTCTTGATGGCGATAGAGCAAAGGGATTTCTCTAGATTTGTGGCTTGCCTTAACAGCGTTGACGTTGACGTGAATCAGAAATATGCTGGTGGGGTGACCATTGCCCATGTGGCTGCCAAGTTTGGCTTGACTGAATATCTGCGTGCACTACCAGAGAATTATGATTTTAACGCCAGTGACGAGGAAGGATATACTCCTCTGATGATTGCCTGTTTGAACGACCATTTGGAGCTTATGGAATGGTTTCACAAGCAAGGGGTCGACCTGGATGCTACGACTACGGCAGGATTTACAGCCTTACACCTGGCGGTCCATAAACATAAAGCCCGAATGGTCTATTTTCTGGCTAGCCAAAGAGTCCGGCTTGATCCTATGACGGTAAGCGGCTGGACGCCAGCCATGATGGCAGCTTACAGAGGCAGGGGCGAGTGCCTTCAAATGCTGTGTTCCTTTGGAGCCGATGCTAACAAGGTTGTTGAGAATGTGAATCCTCTCAAACTGGCTTGCTGGACAGGGCAAGCTCAGTGTGCCAATATTTTATCCTCCCATCACGCTGATCCAAATCTGCCGTTTGATGACGGTTTGACAAGTCTCATGGTAGCAGTCTATCACGGACATCTTGCGTGTGTCAAAGTTCTAATTAAACACCATTGTAACTTAAACTGTCAAAACCATGAAGGAAATACGGCGTTGCTGTTGGCACTGAAGGAGGAAGAGGTAGTATGCGCCACCAAGCTCCTATACAATGGAGCCGATGTCAATCTAAGAAATAGTGATGGTGAAACAGCAGTCATGGTGGCTGTCAAGAGAGGTTATGCGGCCTTCTTGGCAAAGCTTATCACTTACGAAGCCGATCTCACGGCCGAAGATAAATTTGGGAAGACAGTAGCCTGTTACGCTGTTGAGCAAACACGTCCAGAATGCCTCTATGTGCTCTCATTGACTAAAGCTCTCGTCAGTGCCACAACAGCACGATCCCAAAAGTCAGGGACTGCCTTGACAACTGCAATCCGAGAAGAGCAACTCGTTTACTTCGCGGCGCTTCTACAAGTAGGAGTCAAACCTGACATCATGGACGAGCAGGAAGAGGTTCCATTAATATTGGCTGCTTCTAGAGGATCTTTTCGATGTATAGAACTTTTGTTGCTCTCCGGTGCTTCTGTGAATTTCAGAAATAATAACAATGAAACTGCTTTAATGGCGGCAGCAAGTGCTGGGAAACTCATCTTTATGGAAAGACTTCTACAAGCTGGTGCTGCTATAAATGCCGTAGACTCAAATAATCAAACAGCACTCTATCATGCAGTCGTCAACAGGCAATTGACGTGTGTCAATCGTTTGATTCAGGCTAGAGCAGACGTTAATATTTCTAAAGTCGGTGGGCCAACTCCACTTCAAATTGCATCCACACTCAATCGCAAAGGCATCCTGAAGGCATTGATTCTTGCAGGTGCCCACATTTATCAGCTTGACGCTAACGGGGACACCATTTTGATCAGAGCTATCAAGAATAAAAAGTACGCATGCGTATACTATCTACTCAAGCATGTCAAAGAGTTGGTTAACGTGTGTGACCCTAAAGGCTGGGACCCTCTTATGCACATGATTGTAGCCGGCGACTGCCCACTTCAATGCTGTGTCTGCGCAGTTGCCGAATGTGAAGGAGAGATCAACAGAAGGGACAGAATGGGAACAACAGCGATCCTGTTAGCGGCCTATTATGAAGAGCACACAATCCTTGAGTGTTTGGTTAAAAACGGTACTGATGTACATCAGTATGATGAGAACGGCAACGCGCCTCTCATGGTGGCAGCCCTGGCAGGTAGGACCAAAAACGTCAAGTGGTTACTTAACGCCGGTGCGGTAAAGAACATCTGTAATAACTCTGGGATGACTGCACTGATGTTCGCCGTGAGGGAGCGCTCGTACTCATGTCTTAAACTCTTAACACGAAGCGGTGTACTAGTCAATTTCAGAAATATGTGGAATGAAACAGCACTAATATTAGCGTGCAAACATGGGGGCTATCGGAGTGTGAAGTGCCTGATAAAAGCCGGTGCTATCGTCGATGCTGTGGACAAGAAGGGAAAAACGGCGCTAATGTATGCGGCCATGCTGAATGGGATTGATGTGATCAAATATCTGGTAAAAAGTCGCTGTGCACTTGACAAGCGTAGCCATACTGGTGCGTCTGCGTTGATGCTGGCAGCAGCTAAAAATCGAGACGACATAGTCAAATTTTTACTTCAAACTGGAGCCAGTGCAGATCTTGTTGACAACATGGGCTGGACAGCTTTAATGTACGCTATCGCCAGCGGTGGAGAATTGTCGTTTCGTACGCTTGTTGAGACAACCTCAGAAATTAACAGACCTGACAAGCTGGGCAATACACCACTGGTGCTTGCTGCCTGTGTCGGAAACGCTAGATTTGCCAAAGTCTTACTCTCTCGCGGCGCCGAGGTTGATGCAGCAAACGAGGCCGGGATGACGCCCCTGATGTTCGCTGCCCGCACTGGAAGTAGATCTTGCTTGGGAGTTCTGTTAACAGCCGGAACCGACGTGAACAAACAAGATAATCTAGGAAGATTTGCACTTTTGTTAGCCCTGCGGTCTAACAGAGAGGAGTGTGTAATATTTCTTATTAATGCCCGTGCAGACGTCAATGCTGCCGACAGGGATGGATTGACACCTCTGGCAGAGGCCATTAAAGTCCAGAATATTCGCTGGGTGAAACTCCTGTTGAAAGCCGGTGCTGATCCACACGCCCAGGACAACAGCGGTAAGACAGCCCTAGATCTCGCACGGGATTGTGGTAATTGTTACATACAGTTATGTATTGCAGAGTCGCTCTTAGGGTCTTCAGAAACGGAGGAGTCCTCGTCACCGTAACGTTTGAAACTCGACTTAGTAAAATTACCTTCAAACGTCCAGCCGGAGACTGCATATAACTGTATAAATGTTTTTCTCTTAATCAGCATTCTAGAAAAAAGTATGAATTAGATAAGGGCAAATCATTCAGTAGGAAGATTCTAGTCATATACTGAATTATCGGTGCCATATTATGATGTATTATATAATAAGTCGCTGAACTCGTAACATTGCAAATGATAAGTTAATAGCATAATGTGTTTTCTCCTCTTCCCCTCCCCCTCTCTTTCTCTCTCCTTCTCTCTCTCTCTTTCTCTCTCTCTCTCTCTCTCTCTCTCTCTCTCTCTCTTTCTCTCCCTCTCTGAAATCTCAAATAGATTATCAGTTTTTGCGTCCTTGAATAGAAATTAAAGGTATTGTCAGCATTTAAATCCTTCAATGGCCTAAATGATATTTATAAAAATCGGAATAATTACCAACTGTCCACCACGATTGACATGACCCTCAAATGCCGCCAGGAGGAAAAAACAACAAAAGAGAGAAAGGCTACAATGATAAAAAATCAGAGGAAATGCAGTTGATTTATATTTGAAAATCTACAAATGCTGTATATTAACCAAACACTTAGTTTCGTCTTTGTTTTGCTTGAATATGGAAGAAGCAGTGCCTTTAAATCACTAGTTAGCCAATATAACAACTTTGTGTATAGAAAACATCAAGACTTGTAAAAAACGGAGTTTCTTGGAGTATTACGATCGTCTCTAAAGCGATTTCTGAAGTGAGTAGTTGTCTTTGAAGACACTTCTGAAATGTCTTACTAGCAACAGTGAGTCTCGTAGTCCTCTTATTCATTCTCGAAGACAACGCAAAATAAAGTGAACAATATTGTTTATTGAATAGTACGTCAAAGCCTTGTGGCATAATTATTTTCTCCACGAAAATGGCAAGGATGTATCGTTGATGTGGGACCGTGAGTTAACAGTGTTCATTCAGACAAGAGACCCAATACCTTGATGTCACAATGTAGTTTAGTATAAGGACGTGGTGGAATGATATGATCTGCTTGCGATTATCTTAGACAATGTGATGTAATGATGTAATTGTGAAGATTTGCACGAACATTTTCTTTAAGACCATCCTATGCACTTCATGTATGACTACAGATGTTTAGGCCAGGAGTGATGTCTATGTGGCCATCTCAAGCATGAAAACGAATAGGTATACTTTATTTATCCATGAGGAAGAAAGTACATCTTGACCTGTACAGAATTAAAGAAAGAAAAAAGGCTACTACTGAAGTTCTATTTAGCTCTTACCTAAGGTCATCACCACACGTATGCAGTGTCATCTATGAAATTCTCGCGTGCTCAGGGTTTTCTGTAGGGATGCAATCCAGTCATCGGATATGTAACGCTGACAGCCATGTCAATATGTAAATGACTCTTGAGGGTGTCGTAGTGACCCATGAAAGAAAAGACACGGCCCACAAGACTCACAAACAAGTCATATCAACAGTACCGGACCACAATCGACCTGCAAAAAGACTGGAGAAATTATCCTACTGGCTGCTCTTTGGGTATTTTTGGACGATCCATGCTGCATAATTGATTTAGCCAGCTCACTGCGTGCTGGTCATGGGAGGGTTGGAAGGCAAATCATCACCTGTTACTAATGTCCTTTTGAGCCGTTGACGATGTGTTTGTAATTACTTTTAGTGTATCAAGTAGCAGCAGTTCTGCGCTGACTGACAAGACAAGGGTGTTACTAAATGTTAGGGCCGATGACCGAAAATATCTCTCCTTATCTCTCCTTAGCTGGACTGTTTCAACATCCTTCCATTTAATATACATTCTGCATATGTGCAGTTTATCTCACGATGACAGTAAAAATCCGGGAAACAGAAAGATCAGAGAAAAGAACTGTTGTTTAAAATGTATGAAATGATGTCATTTTGAGAGAGATAGCAGAAGATTGATCGCAGCTAAAAATGACTGGTAATCCGTTGCACCGAGTCTCTATCTTTGCGAGTGAAAAGGGGCGGCATTTAGCATGTATAGTGTAAATAATCAAGGATTTTATATAACAATACAGTGCTCCTCTACCAATATAAACAGCAGAAACGTGTTGGTCTCTAATGCCTTTTCATGACAGAAATATTTAGTTTTATAACGGTACATGTATAGTATTTTCAAACATGCATGCTACTGTCTTTGTGAATGTAAAAAAAAAAAAAAGCATGGCGTTGATTTTTTTTATTTATGAAACAGCTTCAATATACCCACCCAAATACATTTTGTACAATAGTTTTACAGCAATGTGGTTTCAGGCGCATTTATTTATTCATTTATTTATTTGTTTATTTATTTATTTGTTTATTTATTTATTTATTTATTATTAATCTATTATCTATTTATTAATTTATTCATTTAGCTATTTTACGTATTACTGTTTACTAAAGAAATAAACCTTTGTCCCTTCCAGTGTAAGTTTTTACATCACATAATTAATTTAGAGATATATTTTGGGTCACTGTTTTATATTTTATAACAGTATTTTTAAATGATACATGTGCATATGTTAAAAAGGTAATAAAGATGCTCTGCAAATTTTAAACTATGATTTTTTGAGTTTGTTATTGTCTCTGGTTTTGGAGTCACCGTTTTTGTTTCTTTTTCCTGCCAAGCTCTCAATCCATTGAAGATTTTAGTCGTCACAAATGGGTGTATTTAATATCGCATAGAAATGCACTGGAATGAACTAAATAAATGAATATATGAGAATGACAGCAGAGAGAAAGAGAGAGAGAGAAAGAGAGAGGAATAAAAAGAGACGTATAAAGCGCTTATATGCCCACGATATTGGAGTATTCAGGGCAGTTTAATTGCTTGAGCGAAGGGGTTGGGGGGGAGGGGATTAAGGAAGAAATAATGCAAACTGAAAGTGGGAATAGTAAAGATGTTGAAAGACAGATTGACAACAACGACATCAACAAGAAAAACAAAAGACTGTAGTAATATTGAATATCGACTGTGGCTGTCATGTTTCAGTTGCGAAAGTCTGAGGTATAGTCATCAAAATAGGACGTAAAACAGTAACAACACAAAGCCAATAAAAAAATGCAACAATACTGTAAATAACGATCTAATTTATCACATTTCAGTGGCTCAAATCTGACAATGGGTGCTTTTATTTAACCCTCTGTTCCCATTACTTTCAATCTGTCCATCTATCATTTTCCAACTTGCTCCCATTTTCTACGATCCTCTCTTGTGCCACTTGCTATTCCAAGGGATCCCGGTGAGGCTGAGCCGTTGGGTACAATAACATTGGGGCATGCGCAATAGCGCTCTCGTGCTAAGGGTAACGATTGGCCTGGGTCGTCTGGGGAATTGTGCGGCGCTGAGCATTTGTCATGCTGCATGTTTCCTGTCAGTCTCCGACTCAATTTTACACAAGATAAATGGCACGGATATGGAAATGTAGGATCGTACAGGTTCCTCTCATCTTTCCTACTCTTCCCTCTCCACTCTTCACCTCTCACCTCACTTATCATCCATTCCCACTCCTCCTGTCCCACTCATTCCTCCGCCCTCTTCTATTCCTACTCACCCCTTCTTTTTTGTCCACTCCTCCATTCCTACTCAAATTTCCCACGTTTCTTTCTCTATATTTCCTTTCCCGCTTTTCCATTCCCACTCTCCCCTTTCCATTTTGCCATATACTCTTCCCTCCCCACTCCTTCATTCCACACTTATTCCCACTCTTCAAATCTTGCTCTTCCCTTCTCGCCTTTTTCATTCCCGCTCTTCCACTCCTACTTTTTTCCTTTTCTTCCCGAGTCTATACTTCCAACTCTTGGTCACACTCTTTCCACCCCACTTCTCCACTCCCACTCTTCCTTCCTCACTTTTACATTCCCACACTTCCACTTTCACTCTTCCCTGTCCACTCCTCCATTCTCACTTTTTTCTTCCCACTTTTCCTTTTCCACTCTTCCATTCCAAAACTTTCAGTCCCACCCTTCCATTCTCTCTCTCTCTCTCCAACCCACTCTTTCTATCAGGTTATTTGTTTTGTTCAAGTTTGAAATATTCCTATCTTTACATTCATTTCGCAATACTTTTTATCATGCGATCTTCCATACACAGATCCACCGTCCTGGAAAATTATTCATAGTATATTTTTGTTCTTTTTTTAAAAAAGATTTTAATTCTGCTCTGTCTTATATGTTATACATTCATTATAAGGCGACAAATCACGGTACGGTAATTCAGATTTTCTTTGATGTTATCATTAGTACTGTAATAATCGTCCTGAAAAATGCATAGGCTGATTCTATCCTGTTTCAATTCTCTTTATCCTCCGCAACCTCCTCTTCCATTAAATTAGGAATGAGAGTTGAAAGACATCGAGGGTTGACGAAGAGGAAGCGGGTGAAGGATTCCGGGCCCTGCAATTTCCCAGGACTCCGAGATGAATATTGACTGGTATTCCCGCTCTCCGCCCACCTCTTCTGCTCTTAGAGTTATTCCTCATTTTCTGTCGTTGTTATTGTTGTTATTGCTGCTGTCGTTCTTGCTCTCTTGCTGTTACTGCTTTTTTTTTTCTACTACTGCTACTGCTGTTGGTGTAGTTGCCGTTGGTGCAAATTGTTACTTTCCGATGCTGTTATTTTTATTGGTGGTGGTATTTTGGATGCAGCTAAGAACAACTAGATCTATTTTGCCGTAGTTGGTGTTACTGTTGTTGTTGTTGGTGGTGTTGTTGTTATATTTATTGTTTTTGTTGTTGCCGTAGAAGTAGCAATAGTTCTATTCTATTAATAGTAGATATGGTTGTTACCCTTACTGTTATTCTTTGTATTGTTGCTCTTGTTGTAGTTGTCAAAGTTGTTCTTTTTGTTGTTATCGTTATTGTTTTAGTTATTACTATTACTGCAGCTTTAGTCATTATTGTGGTTTTCTTGTTACTGTTAGTAAGCAGTATCTGTTGTATACCGATTCCACAAAACATACTATAAACAAGGTGTGTCAAACTTGTCCATCGTCAAGATTTTGACTGGTTTGGTGGATAGATGGATAGATGAATGGATAAATGGATGGATGGATGGATGGATGGATGGATGGATGGATGGATGGATGAATGGATGGATGATTGGCTGGGTGGTTGGCTGGATGGATGGATGGACGGATGGATGGATGGATTGATAGATGGGTGGGTGGATGGATGATTGGATGGATGGATGGATGGATGGATAGATGGATGGGTGGATTAATGGATGGATGGATGATTGGATGGATATATGGATAGATGGATGGATGGATGATTGGATGGATATATGGATAGATGGATGGATGGATGATTGGATGGATATATGGATGGATGGATGGATGGATTGATTGATAGATGGATGGGTGGATGAATGGATGGATGGAT
>JBCAUA010111116.1:0-10020 GCA_038406235.1 Peronia verruculata
ATGTATTAATTTCAGGACGTTCATTCTCCATTGCATTGCAACTATTAAGCTCTGCATAAGTGGCAAGCTCAATTTACTAGTTTACACCACTGAGACTTTCAAGCTGCAATCTGATTTATCAGCATCAATTCTTGTTCTTAAATGTAAGGAAACCTGTTGGTTTCTCTGGCACCATCAATATGCAACATTTGTACAGACTGGTGTATAAGTCTGTGGATACTTTACTATTTCTTTCTTTTTTTGTTTTATCCAAAGGCACATAACAGGCAATATATATTGGAACTTTTAGAGTTTTGCTATGTATTTTGTGAAGTAGAGAGACTTTGTTAGTGTGCTCATAAAAAAAAAAAAAGTTTACTTTATTAGCATAAGAAAAGACACTTGGAATCGGTGCAGGACAATCAGTCAGTCACCTACATATGCTGGAGAGAAACTAGAATTGTTTGACCTGCCCTCTTGGACTGTTTAACACATCAACACTTTTATTCTCTACGACTACCCTCAGAGGTTGTGCAGGAAATAAAACTACAGATAAAACTTTCTCGCTACCATAAATAGGCTTATAGAATCCTTCACCATAGCTAATCACAGGCTGCTGCTGTAGGGCTATTTCGGTTTTCATTTGTTCAAATGATATTCAATGTTATACTGTTTGTTCTAAAGATATAATTTATCTAAATTATTAAAATAAAAAAATTACCATAAGTGTTTAAGGTTGAATTTGTGCCTAAGTTAAATAAGGTATCCAAGATTAAATTTAATGTTCATTACGATCTTAAAATTTTGTTTTCTTGGAAATGAATGTTACAAGCATTTAATAATTATTAGAGAAATAAATGTATAGATGTGACAAAAACTATGCATTTGACGCAGCAAAACAAATACAGGGTGACTAAGGTAAATATGATGAAAGATTAACTAGTCCTTTGTGCAAAGTCCTTTTT
Organism: Peronia verruculata; assembly: GCA_038406235.1. Lineage (NCBI taxonomy): Eukaryota > Metazoa > Mollusca > Gastropoda > Systellommatophora > Onchidiidae > Peronia > Peronia verruculata. The sequence goes on from JBCAUA010111116.1 coordinate 945, forward strand.
GTTGTTTTTGTTGCAGTCGATAAACGTTTATGTTGGTTTAGAGGTGCGATCTTTCTTTCACCTGGTTGTTTTGGATTGACAAAGCAAATAATGAGGGTGATTTTAGATGTAGAATACATTTAAGATATACAGAGCAAATTCTGAGTTAGACAAAAGTGAAGACTGCCTTCAATGTTATCTATATCTGAACAGAGCACATCAACAATTTTTCTCGTCTCTCAGATGACAAAACTAACACGGCTTTGAATACTTGTGAACATAAGAATTATTTCTAAGTACTATCCAAATTTCAGCCATGAAAAGCAAACTGGGATATTTTGACAGTTGGTAACTTCCTCCCAGTCCTCCCCCCCCCCTCCCCCGAACCCATCTCTGTCGTCATTGTAGGAACAGAATGTCTTTTAAAAGAAATACAAGAGCAACTATTGTATTATTTCCTAGAGCAAATGGCATCAGTCTTGTAAAGAATACATAGAAACCGTAGGCCTATAAGAAAAACTAAAATTAGAATACGAGCGAAGTAAAGAGACGAATTCAGAATGAAATGGCCATATTTAAATCCTCTAGCCATAGTAAAGTGCAGTGAACTGGTAAAGTTTGGTCATGTCACGCAATCTTGAGGCCTTGCAGAGACGATCTTGCAGGGTACCGTTTCGGGAGGAAGGAAAAAGGCAGAATAAAAGAAATTGGATGACAACATATGAGAGTGGACGGGTCTGGAGCTCAAGGACACATTGAGAATGGCAGAGAACAAAATGGAGGAAGCTGGTTGTTTGATCTTAATAGGCGCCCCAAAGGACAACTGGTCCACGGGAGCGACGATGATAATGATGATCCACTTGTGTCCTTGAAAACAGACGGTCTGTCTTCACTCAGGTTACTTGTAAGATGGGAATGAGATATCCTGTGAATGCTCAGTATTAGGGGGTGTACGCAGAATATAGTGGGCTATAGCTGCGATAAACTTTGTTCAAGGCAAGGGAAACAACAACAACAACAACAACAACAACAACAACAACAACAACAACAACAATACAACAACAACAACAACAATACAACAACAACAACAACAATACAACAACAACAATACAACAACAACAACACAACAACAACAACAGCAACAACACAAACAACAACAACAACAACAACAAAAATGCCATATAATTTTTTTAAAGTTCAATATTAGTTTTCTTGACATAATGTGTCGTTCCTTCTTATGATTTGTTATTTCCTCTTTTCTTTTCTTTTCTGTTTAAAGAAAGACAATTTATTGCTATTTATTGTTGAATAATTTAACACGTAAAAGGTAACGTCTAAATTACATCGCAGGTAAGCAAACAGACAGACAGCCAGATTGTATCGTAAAACAAATACATTTTAATCTTCCTTCTACCATCAGAAGCTGACAATCTTTTCCTGCAAAAAAAAAAAAAAAAGTAACAATACATAAACATTCACTTGCGGGAGCAGCAAGAGTACAAAATTATATACTAAGGAAACTAAGCTTAAGCGATCTATCAAAGTACTTGAAATGAAATCAGCCTATATTTATTTATCTAGAAAGGCTGAGGTTTTGGTCCAAAACATCCAAACAGTCAAACTCCAGCCAGTATCACGGAGTTTCAGGTACTTGGACAGCAACATATCCCAAAATGGATCTCTGCTCAACGAATCACACGCAGGATTCAGAAAGGCAGTCAGGCCTTCGGAAGATTGGGTACAAATCTCCAGAGATATATGAGGTCCTAGTCCTCTTGTAGTTGCTGTACGGATGTCAAACCTGGACCTTGTGCAGAAAGCACATCTAACAGCTCAAATAGTTTCATATGAGATCACTATTCAAGATCACTGGCATTGGCTGATCTCGCTGCCCTTTACAAGCATTGAATCGATTTTGCTGAAGGCTCAACTACGATGGATTTGCTAAGTCATCCGGATGGATATTGCCATGTTCTAAAACAACTCATATATGGTGAGCTCAAGGAAGGCTCACGGAGACAAGGAAGTTCCAAATTGTGGCGCAAAGCCACTTTCAAAAAAAAAAAAAATCTCAGATGTGAGCAGTTTGAAGTCACAGAAGCTTGAAGCTTCCGCAAGTGACAGAGAATCCTCAAGCGGCCTCAGTCAAGGCAACAACTGCTTTCGAAACAGACAGAAACCTGACCTATGCCCGGGAGCTTGTAAAAATGTATTAAAACTGCAAGTTACCATACAATAATTATGCCATTGCTAATTTGTTATTGCCAGATTTTGATCTGTGCTAGTGCATACAACTCGCTGTTTAAAAAACAAACAAACAAACAAAACGGTATTGCTACAGTGTGAACGGTGCTGTGACCTGATCCATTTACCTATAAAGATTTAACAGAGCTACAGAAAATAAAATGCAACCAGGAAAACAACTTTACAATAGGCAGTCTTTCTCTGGGCCGCTCTGTGTTTAAAAGGCAGGCCATAGGGGAAGGTCCAAGCCAGGGTGGCATCTGTCACAAGAGCAGCACAATAGAAATGCAAGTCAGAACAGTAAAGTTAACGACTGACATCACTTTTGAACACACATTAATTTGCAACTAAATTACTCGTTGTCGGCATACATGTAAGGTGTAATATTAACAATGCTAGTGTAGAAAAAGCCCTCCTGCAGTGCAGGGAAATTTTGTATGATTTTATTTATGGTGACTGGACGAGAAAATAGTTAGATGGTAGCGATGTCACCCCTCAGTGCGGGCTTGTGGTTATTGCTCTGCCCGGTGTCCCATACGGGCCAGAAATACAGCTCGGGTAACTGACATCAAGAATATCAGTATAATCCGATTGAAAACACTAACCTGATTTTAGCAAAGGAGCGAAAATCAGTAATTTCACTGGCAAAATTATATGAACTCTTTAACAAAGAACACCAATCCACACACGGCGCCATCAGTTAAGGAGGCAGAAAAAAAAAAAAAAGAACAAGGGTCAAAGATGGTAAAGTGAACAAGATGTCTTTTTATGTATTACTGCTAATGAGTGATGGGCAGTACAGCGATTGTACCGCCACGTGCCAGGGAGCAAACGCTGTTTAGGCATCTATGTCGACATTGAAGTGGATGGCAAAATACAAGTGCGGATGATAAATCTGAATGTCACAGTCCATTTGTATTTTCATATGAGACACGAAAAAGATGATAAATACTATAAATTGATTAACATACACACTTAAATTAGAAAAAACACACACTTTTGCTAGTATTGCTTTTAGTTGGTGAGGCAGTGTTACAAAGAGTAGAATTTTGACCGAGGCATAAATAAGAGTCTAAATTCTACAGTGTCATTTCAAATATGAAAAATCAGTACGTTACCAACCATTAGTGATCACACTAGTGATTAAAAAAAAAAAAAAAACTCGTACGTCTACAGGTTTCTAATCTCTGCTCTACATTAAGATGAGATCAACGTTATTTGTCGTTAAAAGGATATTCCGTCCACAGCTGGTGAGACACAAAACAATATAAGATACATCTACACTTTAATTGCAGACAAAAAATATCTCGTATAGAATTGGCACAAGGAACATTGTCTGAACTTCATAAGTGTATCGCTGACTGCAGAAAGAAACAAATTTTAGGACAACCACGATTATTTCTTACACGCAACACAAGCCCAATTATTTCGGAATATTTCCATCGACTACATGTGGGTGTTTAGAGCCTTCCTGAGATAAGCTGAACCTTGGATTGTTGTTTCTTTATGTCGGAGTGGCAATTGTTAATGTTGAATATGCCGCCCCTGCTCCTGCCATGCCTTTCGCATCTGTATCTATTGATGTTGGATAAGTCTGACATATTGCAATGTCTGCAATGTGATTTGTTGGTTTGATTTCTCGCTATGTTTTTTTTTTTTCGTTGTTGTCCTCTCTGCTCAGTTGTGGCAATGAGTAGCGCTGCTTCAGGGTGCGTTCCTCCTCGGCCGATTGTTGTTTATTGTTCAGGGTCAATCTTGAATCTCTTAAGATTGGAATTGCAGACATCCGTGTAATGTAGATGTCGTTTTTCCTTGGCAGGAGAGCATGTTGTAGTTCTCTGCAAAACTGTGATACCGAGATTGTTCGTTAGCCAGAAATAACATGAACAATCTAGTTATCCTGGGAAAGGGATTTGATTTTGGGAATGTGAAGAAGGCTGACTAGGTCACCTTTTGCCCGGAGTGTGTTTTAGTAGTGTGGACAGTCAATGGTGGATGCTGTTGGTGATCTATTTTTGCTGTTATTCCTTGTCTGTCTTTCTGTTCCATTTAGGTCGTCCCACTCAAGGAACTTACGACGAATTGTCCATGCATTGCTTTCCACAGTCCTTGATTTTCTTGTTCTTTTGTGATTTTTGTGATGTGCACTATACGAATTCAGCGTAAAAGTCACTGGTTGCCCATTGTGCAGACTTTCTCTCAAAAGAAGCCAAATTTGTATTTACCAACTTTACCACTCACAGAGAAACATGAATGTTATCGATCGTGTGACTGGTGATTTTCAGATCTTCTGTCGGGCAAGAGACCAAAGACTTCTTGAAATCGTCGTCTATATGAATCATTCAGTTTGTAATACACAATTATATTGGCACTGCCATTGATGGCTTCAAATAAACGAGAAAGTGACCAGGTACTTGCGTATAAGTTTGAAAACTGACCACTTCTCATAAATCCTGGTACCAGAAATATCACTAGAAGCAAACATGATTGTGGAGTGAAACACGTTATAAAAATAGTTGTTACAGCTATCACCGTAATTATAGACTTTTTATCTCGCAACGTAATGACGTCCAGATACTGTGAGTGATTCATTATACGCATACGCCATTGTGATTTCTGTCGGAGATTCTTGATGAGAGAAACAGTCAGTGGGATCACAATCAAAACCGACACCCACCATGAGACAACAAAGAACATATAAGCAATGCCCTCTAAATTCTCTTTACCTTGTCTATGTATCAAGCGAAAATATGTTTTGTTTGTATTTTTGTCGACAAGCCAATCATAGTAGAATACTGCATACTCTGGCGATACAGCTGCAATCATAGAAACATAGATAAAAGCTACAGCTAGCTTCGTCCTGTTGGGCGTGATGATCTGTTTGACATGTAAAGGTCTTGCGATACTAAGATATCTCTCTGTTGTGATGAACACAATGATCCAACTACTGACACTAGAAAAACATGAGCGGGACCATCCCGATGTAAGATATGTGCTCTCCCTCAAACTTTCTAGAGATTTCATCAATGGATTCATACAAATACAATGCCAGACCAGAGATACTAAATTCAGTAGGTCAGACCAAGCCAATGCTACAAAACTTATAGTAGTTGATGTACTTTGATCTTGTCTGGCGTATAGAATGATATTGATAATATTGGCTAGAATACCACACAGACACAGTGGAATTGTAAAAAATAGATTGCTGACAATGCCAATTATCTGATAGATTTCATCAGGTATGTCACCTCCAACACCTGTATCATTTATGAGGTGAGAACTATTGAACTGTGCATACATTATGTTTGATCTACGGTATTCAGTATTTTTAACTGTTCTGTTGTTTAATTAACTCGCACTCTTGCACTTTGAAATTTGGCAAAACTGTTGCTTTCACTGATACCGTCAAGATGTAAGAATGAAAGCAGAACATGTCTATTGAAAGAAAAGAGAGTCGCAAAGTTGTGTTGCTTTTATCCAGGAGTTGGTTCTCAAAACCCGTAGGTTGCACGACGGACGATGTGCAACTTAAGTATATAGCTCTCTGTGCGTTGCTATGGCAAACGACAATCTCTACACACTAACACTGTTAGAACTGCTGTTACTGTGCCCATAAGAAATTTTCTTCTTCTTTAAATTTAACAAACAATGATTGTAAGCATAATGCATCTGCACGTCCTCTAGTTCGCCTTCATCCAGTATTATGACTGGAATTATTTGACCCGGTGGCTTTAATACTTTGCAGCAAGATAAAGAGCCGTCAAGACCTATTTAAAGAACACCTTGAATTCTGACAAAAGCACAATCTCCATAGATGAAAGTTATATTGAAGCACGTTAGGCAGAACCCTAATATAACTTAAAGCATTGCACCCCTGGGTTTCATTCACTCTATTCGGTTCCTTTTCCTTCCATTGTTTCAAATAAATTATCGTATTGCATGGATAATCTTAATATAACTGACTTATTACGAGCAGGATTACTACAAATGTTTGGAATACTGTAAAGAACCGAACGAAAATGAATTTGATTAATGTGTGCTGTATAACAATCTTCAAAATCGTTTTCTTCATAGATGTGAACGTTATTATTATTATTATTATTGTTATTTTTTGTTCATTGCTAAACATTACATCCGTACATAAGACAAATTTGTAATATGAGAGAGAGAGAGAGAGAGAGAGAGAGAGAGAGAGAGAGCATATAGACGAAATCCAAACTAGCCGATGATTATAAATATGAAAAGTATCAGCTTTTGTTTTCCTTAGACTCTTTATGCTTTGTAAATGCAGTATGTTTGCACGAGAAACGAGATCTAATTTCAACTTTGTTTTAGAGAAAAGAAAAATAATAATGTGATGGGTTTAGTCTATGTTTATGTCAATAAGCTATGTGTGTCAGAACACAGTTAGTATACACAAAAAAGGATGAGAATTAGATCAGGGACAACAATCTGCACGAGCGCAAATTTACATCAAAAGGCATTATGAAGCTGTCTCTGTCTAGAAACTGGCAAAAATAACAAGATTGTAAATACTTGTGAACATTAAATGTCACTCAAATCTCAGAAATTGAAAGTAAACTGGATTTCTCTGACAATCAATTAGATATCTCATCGTGAGTAAGTTCTCTCCCCCCCCCCTTCCCTCCCCCTCCTCAGCTATTACATCCTTTTCTTTCTTGTTAACTTCACTTTTTGCACAAAATAAAATGGAGCTTACAGTCAACACTGGAATTACTAAATGTTATGAAAATGCTGATAGTTATAGAGGGAATTATACCTTGAAGAATTCAATAAGAATTTACAGATTTAGATCCTTAGCAATAATAGATAGTTGAATCTCTTAATTAAACATATCAACAGTTTCCTTCGTATTGCAAATGACAAAAACAACACTGCCATTAACACCCATTTTTGTTGTTTCTCCATTTATGACCCAAAGCCACAAACGCAATATAAATTTAAATATTGTAATCATCAGAGGATCCCTCCCATCCCCACTCCCACCCCTTTACTTTCAACCCATCTCCTCGTCTTCTCTCTCTAGAGGTGACTTACTATGTAAAACAGGATCGACAAGATTCAAGACAATAGAGAATCAGTAATATATTTTTCCTCGTCTATAGATCGTTTTCTTCTTTTTGGTTAAAGGTCACCAAACAAACCGTAATCAGCTTTAGCTTTCTACCACTGAGTATTTGCTGACACGACATCTGAAAAGCAATTGAATCTGTCTGTTCCATAAATATCTGAATCAGAAATTACAAGCGCTCAATGCTAAAACGATAGACCAAATCTTATCTAGATCTACATCTAGGCTTAGATCTGGTCAACGGCGAGGATCCATCAATATCTGCGAACGCCACTGGAGCGACGGGATCGAAGTCGGTATCTTGTTTGCAAGACAAGCTTTTTCACAGCTGAAGAGTTCAATGTGAGTTGGTTGAAAGCAGTAGACACCTCGCTTTCGCTCGAAGCAATGCCTGACTATAGTTTTACAGTTTTTCTAAGTAAATTTCAACTATACATTTGGTTATATTAAACAATAAATGTCACCAGAATCCATGCCCTTGATATCATTAATATATTTAAATCTAGATCTAGGTCTAGATTTCTAGAACGTGTTTGATCTAAACATCGATTTAGAGTCTATATCTAGAACTAGACCCTAGATCAGTGATTAGCTCTATATCAGTAGTAAAGACTTATATCAAGATATTATGTCAGTTCTAATTAGATCGTTCCCCAATCGAACTTCTTTTCAGATCAGCTGGATCTAGCTCTATAGCGATATCCGTGGATATAAAATGGATGTAAACTGATAGTCAACTCAAAGCGCACTTCGCCATCCATTAGATAGAATCACATCTAGATCAACATCTTGTGTCTATTCCTAGAGTTCTTATCAACCTGTCATTGAGGTATATTTTGTGGACAAGACCAGTCTGTGCACAACATAGCATTCGTTGATCAGCTTGTTCAAATTACATGTCATATAATTTGTGCATCTTGTTAGATCTCGATCTAACATCCCGATTTGTTAAAAAAAAAAATAGATGCAAGATAGAGATCAGTGAAGTAGATCTAGCTCAAACAAGAAATTTTATTACAATTCACATTTTGCAAGATATAGATCTATCAACTCTCGATTAAATCTGGATAGTCTGGGATTATCCATAAAGATGTTCTTGGCTTAAAAATCAAATCGAAATTAAAAAGGCAAGTAAAATCCGGTCTAGGGCATTGATTACCTGCTCACTGAATCTATGCCAATAGGTATGAACTTTAGTTTTATACTGTATTGTTGTACTTTAAAGATAGCATAATGTATACTATGGCACAATTCTATTTTTCAGCTAAGATGCAGGCATCAAACCTATATACAAATGTAATCCCTAAAGTATCATCTTCTTGTAAATCACTGAAACTGAAAGACTAGAACATTTGCGAATGCTGCTCGTATTGCAAAGAATTGTGATCATCTATGTTATAATGGAACAGATTTTCATAACCAGAGAGGGTTAATTTGTCTTTTACAATACAACATCTGTGAGTATGAGCTGACAGTGATCTCTTGATCAAGTAATAATTATATTTTTATTACTATCAACTCATATCAATAAAAAAAAAATATTTCCAATACAGCTTAGAAAACGCCTTTTCAACAGCGATATGTCATTGAAGACAATGAAGATTAGTAATATAATTAATGTCAGTTGGCAGAAAGAATGTGACTACACAGGATCTCAAGGCAGTATGAACTGAGATGTCTGAGGCATTATTGATTCATTAGCTTGAAAATGTTCCCCTCCGGAGCTCCTATCAGCAAGCTTTTGTTTGTGTTTTTGTTTAT
>JBCAUA010111127.1:0-10020 GCA_038406235.1 Peronia verruculata
CATCCATCCATCCATCCATCCATCCATCCATCCATTCATCCATCCATCCATCCATCCATCCATCTATCCATCCATCCTTCCATCCATCCATCCATCCATCCATTCATGCATCCATCCATCCATCCATCCATCATCCATCCATCCATCCATCCATCCATCCATCCATCCATCTATCCATCCATCCATCCATCCATCTGTCTATCCATCCATCCATCTATTTATCCATCCATCCACCAATCCATCCATCCATCCATCCATCCATCCATCAAAATTCATTTATTCGTCCACCCGAAATGATAACTGTATAATGTTTCTTCGAAAAAAGAAAGAAGTACTCGTTCACGTGTTCGTATTACGACCCAGAATTAATAAGATTTAGAATGTACTCGCATGCACTGAATCACACTAGATACACTCAAAAGTTCAACTGCAGACATTGCTCGAGGGCTGTCTGGCATCAAAGAAGATTAAAAAACTATAAAAGGTAAATGAGGGTAATTAATCATAAATTTGTTGAGAATTGGGGCCAAACCGGGTTTACGAAACAAAATATTAAAAAGAAAAACTGAGTCACCAATTGGAATGGTATGACTGAGTTTTTAAGATGATTGATGGGATGATTGATTATATCTCTCTTTGAATATAATTATATCAGGTATTGCTCAATGGTTAGTAACGATATAATGATAATAATGAAATATAATAGTACTATATTTCTCAGTGGTTATATAATAACAATAATAATGAAATAGTTAGTGCTGTATTTATCAATGGTTATATCATAACGATTATAATGAAATATATGTTACCGCATTTCTCAGTGGTTATATAATAATGATTATAAATATATATATAATATATATATAGTATTGTATTTCTCAGTGGTTCTATAATAACAATAATAATGAAATATATACCACATTACGGTATTTCTCAGTGGTTACATAATAACGATAATAATGAAATATTTAATACCGTATTTCTCAGTGGTTAATTGATAATGATTATAGTGAAATATATAGTACTGTGTCTCTCAGTGTTTATATACTAATGGTAATAATGAGGCTACAGATAATTTTATCTGGTACTTTTCCCCGCACTGTGTTCAAGCTCTTGAATATAATGAAATGTACATTGGGCATAGTTCGTTGGTCTTTGACATATTATTGTTTGTTTGTTTGTGTTGGGGTTGAAAGAGAGAAAGAGAGGCTTATGTGTCCTCTGGAATGTCGAAGATGGCATCCACGGGAGACACCCCACTGATGGCGGGCTTCCACCCCCTGCAGGTAGGAGTAGAGAATCTATATATAAACCCTGAGGGTTGTGACACATTAGCTATACCGAACTGTGTGTCGGGTTGGTTGTTCTCAATAACTTTGCTGTGCATGTGAACTAGTTTTGGAATCATAACAGTTTAATTTTTACATATTTTTTTTACCATGAAAAACAAGCCCAAAAACAAAAAAAAAAAACACAAACCCCCCCCCGCCCCCAAGAAAAAACAACACACACACACACACACACACACACACACACACACACACACACACACACACACACACACAGAAAGAGAGTGAGATTAAACTAATCTGAAATTCAAGATCTCAGACATATTTTTTTTTCTTCCGTTGAACGTTCTCATCTGTCGCTGATATTGTTCCTTAATAATATAAGAAATATTTCAGGGCAAAACGCGACAAACGTCATTTGTGAAAATTTTGAGTTATACCCCTCAATACTGGGAGTGGTGATAGTGCTATATGATAAGGGCTTTCCTTTTCACCGAAAGCGACTCATCCCTCCCTAAAGTCTTCAGACATTTCTAGTTCTCAATGATAAATTACTAACTACTGGAGGACAAATTATCATTTTTCTCTAAACGTCGATTTTTGAATATTTTTGCGATGAAATCTTTCATATGGCTTAAGTTATTATGATGAGTGCAGAGCGTTTCTTTCTTTAGTTCGGTAAGGGAAGCATTTACATCTCATTTGTTGCCGTCTAGACATCTACTCCTTTAATACAGTCATCCTGGCTGAGATGAAATAGAAGGAGGAGGCTCTGTATCGACTCGACGAAATATGATATTCAGCTCAACAAAAGATATATAATTACCACGTTAAAGCAAATTATGTCTTTATTTCAGAATGCATTGTGTGGCCAAAAAGCTGACAATACAGCGAAAGAGAAATCTGATACATGTATATTCATTTCTGGTTAGTTTGACCTGAGTAAGTGCAGAATTTCAGTGGAAACTTTAGGTAATTCATTGCTGAATAGCATCGGGTCAAGCGCGTCGCCCTGAAGCACATTTTTTTCCACTGTGATAACAGTCTAAATTACTTGTGATTGGCTTTTTGTCTCCTAATTCTATCCATCCATCCATCCATCCATCCATCCATCCATCCACGCTTCCATTCAAATATAAACCCATCCATCCATCCTTCCATAAATCCACCTATCTGTAAACCCATCCATCCATCCACCCATCCACCCATCCATCCATCCATCCATCTGAAATCCATCCATCCATCCATCCATCCATCCATCCATCCATCCATTTATAAACATATCCATCTACAAATCCATCTATCATCCATCCATCCATCCATCCAAATCCATCCATCCATCCAACCATCCATCCATTTATAAACATATCCATCTGCAAATCCATCCATTCATCCATCCATCCATCCATCCATCCATCCATCCATCCAAATATAAACCCATCCATCCATCCATCCATCCATCCATCCATCCATCCATCCAGAGTTGATGATCTCCCATAGTAAAGTATCACTTCGATGTAAAAGAAAAGCAATACAATACTTCACTAATCTCTTGTTGTTGCCGTTTTCTGCCCGCTTTCAATTTTCAGAAAACAAATCAAAACAAAACAAAACAAAAACGATGAGCGCTCTATGACCATATGAGTCACCTCCCTGCTCACAATTAATTCTCTTCAATTCATTTCATTTTTATAAAAAATTCTCCCCACCCTGACTGAAAAAAAAAAGCCCCAAAAACAACAACAATAACAAAACTAATCTGTTGATGACGAGTTTGCACCAGTTGGTTTATAATGGAAAAACAAAGTCAATTAACGCGAATGAATGGCGGTCTTTGTTGGGCTGAGCCCTTAGCAGCAGGGGAGTGATTTGAATGCTGGACAAAAGGTCCTTAGAAAGCGGTAAAGAAAACGGAAACAAAAGGAAGAAAAAAAAAATGAAAAAAACCAAAAAAAAAACCAGAACGGGTAAATATTCTAATTGCATGTTATGAAATAATTTCGCGCCATTCCGAAATGGTCCACGTTTTATAGTTTGAGATATTTTTCCTCTTGTTTTATTATAATAATAATTATTATTTTTTATTCTTTCAGTCTCAAAACGCTAATCGTTCCATTCAGACGCCTCTCTTCCTTTCAGTCCGGCAAACGCTCATTATAAAAGCACGCTATTCATGCGCCCGTCCTTTGAGCAAGCAATGGAATAATTCTGGAAAATAATCATCTCCCTCCTCGCTGCTCGACTCATTCAGTACCCCGGTCCTGACAAAGAATTCCTCCATTCATGTATCAAAATGTTTCTTTCGGTTATTGCAACATACGGCAGCTAACATTTTTTTAGTTGTTTTATGAGAGAGAAACGTTTAAAACCAAAACGCATGCTGTATAACCCACCAGCTTATAGGACTGAATGATCATAAAGGGAATTCTCGTTTATTTCATGAATAGGCCAGCTCATCCGTATGTTTATTACATAAATAGCCTTTTCCGTACTTGACAGATGGCAGTCTTAATGTAACGTTTGAAAGAATAACTACTCTGATTTTGCATTTACGGTTCATTTGATTGACTGATGAATAGAAAGCTTTGTGTGTGGACGTGCTTTAAGAGTTCAATCCTTTACAAGCGTAATGAAAGAATATAAAGTTGTGTGTGTGGACGTGCTTTTAGAGTTTAGTCCTTTACAAGCGTAGTGAAAGAATATAAAGTTGTGTGTGTGCTTTTAGAGTTTAGTCCTTTACAAGCTTACTGAAAGACTATAAAGTTGTGTGTGTGTGGACGTGCTTTTAGAGTTCAGTCCTTTACAAGCTTAGTGAAAGAATAGAAATCTGTGTGTGTGGATGTACTTTTAGAATTCAGTCCTTTACTCAATTATTTACAGACTTACTGAAAGAATATAAGAGTTCAGTCCTTTACAAACTTACTTAAAGAATATAAAGTTTGGTGTGTGGACTTGCTTTTACAGTTCAGTCCTTTACATACTTACTGAAAGACTATAAAGCTGTGTGTGTGATTTTAGAGTTCAGTCCTTTACAAGCTTAGTGAAAGAACAGAAATCTGTGTGGATGTACTTTTAGAATCTAGTCGTTCACTCAGTTATTTACAGACTTACTGATAGAATATAAGAGTTCAGTCCTTTACAAACTTACTTAAAGAATATAAAGTTGTGTGTGGATGTGCTCTTAGAGTTTAGTCCTTCACAAACTTACTGAAAAAAGATAAAGATGTATGTGGACGTGCTTATAGAGATTAGTCCTTTACAAATTTACTGAAAGAATATAAAGTTGTGTGTGTGGACGCGCTTTTAGAGTTTAGTCCTTTTACAAATTTACTGAAAGAATATAAAGTTGTGTGTGTGGACGTGCTTTTAGAGTTTAGTCCTTTTACAAATTTACTGAAAGAATATAAAGTTGTGTGTGAGTGTGGACGCGCTTTTAGAGTTCAGTCCTTTACAAACTTACCGAAAGAGACCTTCGGGAATGGCATTACTTAGCTCTTGATGAATTACATTTTGACCATACTAATCAATCAGTTTAAACGGTAGACTTCTATGCCTTGGAAAGCAGGATTCATAATCAATTAGATATTTATGAAACCTCTTGAATTATTTATATATCTATATATTCTTCTGTCTGTTCGTCTGTGTGGGCATTAGTCAGTCCGTCCATCCGTCTGCCCATCCATCCATCCAAATTTATCTATCCATCCACCTATCGCCACCCACCTACCTACTCAATCCATCCATCCATCCATCCATCCATCCATCCATCCATCCATCCAAATTTATCTATCCATCCACCTATCGCCACCCACCTACCTACTCCATCCATCAATCCGATCCAACCACCAGATCCATCCATCCATCCATCCATCCATCCATCCATCCATCCATCCATTCATCCATAGTTTTATGAACGAATCTTGACCAGATCGACTCGTTAACTCCTATAGTATTAAGGAGGAACTCCAACTATCTTCAGATTTAAAACAAAATGGCGCAAGAGATCTGGAGCTATTGCCTGACAGAACTCGGTGGACTCGTGACCCCCTAAACTTTGTGCGTTCCCGAGGATTTCGCGATGAGCGTAAATAAGGGTCAGGTTTTGACAAGTTCGGAATAACAAGCCCAGTATCGCTCCGGCCACAGCATGGAAAATATTGACTTTGCTTCTTGATTGCGGGCAAGTTTACGGTTTCCCGATTTCCCTGGCTAATTTTTGTGCGCAATTGTTTGAGAATGTGATTGTGTGTGCGTATGTGTGTGTGTGTGTGTGTGTGTATGTGTGGGGAAGAGTGTTAGTATGTGTGTGTGTGGGTGGGTGGTGGAATATGTGATTGTATGTGTGCGTATGGCTGTATCATTGTAGTGTGTGTGTGTGTGTATGTATGGGGAATTGTGTGAATTGCGTGTTTGAGTGCGCGCATGTGAGAGGGGCAGGGAGGATTATGTGGTAGTATGTGTGTATGTGGGGGGCGGGGGGAGTATGTGATTATGTGTGTGTTTGTGTGTATGAGATTGTCTGAAACATATGTGTGTGTGGTAAGGGGGGGGGGCAGGGGGATTATGTGACTGGCTACTTGTTTGTGTGTATGAGATTGTCTAGAATGCATGTTTGTGTGTGGGGTGTGTGTGTGTGTGTGTGTGTGTGTGTGGGGGGGGTTATTATTTGACTGCGTGTGGGTGGAATGTGTAAGAAAGTGAGTGCCTGTGTGCGGGTGTATGTGTAATTATGTGAGTGTGACCATTCGTGTGTGTGTGTGTTTGTGTGTGTGTGAGTATGCGTAGTAATGCGGGTATCCATCTATGTGTGTGTAAGTGTGTGAGTGAATGATTATGTGTGGGAATGTGAGTATGCGCTGTGTGTGTGTTTGTGGACATCGGTTCCTATGCCACTTCTCATTTTCTTTTTTCGTTTTGTCCTCCCAGTTCCTCAAGGCACTATGGCCGAATGTTCTCTCAATTTCTGTTCGTTCGCCAAGTATCATGTCCGGCTCACCGCCATATTTCTTTTCCTGCACGCGCCAATTGACAATGTGTCGCGTGACATAACCGGAAATGTTTCAACAAGTCTCTGGTGGCAGCAGTGCGCATGCGCACGCCAAATTGCAATTGTGTCTCCAGTGACATCATCACCGCTCGGGAAATGACCTATTCTTCCCCCTCACACCCCCGTCTCTGTTTCTCAGTTTCTCCCTCTCCCTCTCTTTGTCATAAAGATTTAGCTCTGATTTTAGACCTGTGCACATTTTTGAGGGGTCGCTGCGATGGCCTGCATTGGCGAGTCTTGTTGAAGAATCAGAGAATTAACCGCGATTTCCATGTCAATAAACTGACTGGGAAACTTTAGCTTCTGACGAATGTAATTGGTCGTTTCCTGTCGCGGCAACACTGGCAATTGTGTATCGCGGAGACGCTGCGTCTCAGGGGCGTTGAGTGGCGTCGCGGAGCTGCGGCTGGGCCAGTTAGGGTTAATGTCGTGTTATTTGGAGTAACAGAAATAATATGCAAGTCGGGCGAGCGTAAAAAACGGCAAATCATGAGGAGAATGAGTTGCACGGATGAGGAAATGGAAATGGCATAGATTAAGGGTTAAAGGGAGAGGGTGTGAGGAACGTGTGGGATTTGGGGTGGCATGAAAGAAAAAAGGAGAAAAGGAGGGGAGTGAAAGAAGGAGGGAATAAGATATATGTAATGCTGTTTGGATGTTGTTATGTAATGGAAGAAAGAAAGGAATGAAAGAATAAGGAAGGGATGAAGAGGCATACATGAGGTATTTGTGAAAGGTTGGTTGAATTTTAAAATGGGATGGAAAGAAGGACATCGCAGGAAAGAAAGAAGTTAAGGAAGAAAATGAATACGGGTTATGTTTCTAAGTGTAGGAGATTAGTTGGGTTTCGGGGTGAAAAAAAAACAAAAACAGAGAGACAAAAAAAAAAAAAAAAGATCAGGAATGATGGGATGACAAATTATAGGATGTTGTTGTTGTGTTGGGGTTTAACGACACATCAACACGATTACGGTTATACTGTGTCAAACACGGTAAGATACGTTTACATGTCAAGAAGACTCCCGCGGGGTATATAAGTAGCTTCTCTGCTCCCACCTGCAGGCGGTGTAAGCCCGCCATCGGAGGGGTGTTTCTCATGGAGTGACATCCCCGACATTCTAGGGGAGACATCTCCTCTCTCTCTCTCTCTCTCTCTCTCTCCTTGCTCCTGTCTTCTGTCCCGCTCTCTTTCTTTTCTTCTTCTTGACATGTAAATGAATCTTACCGTGTTTGACACAATATAGCCGTAATCGTGCTGATGTGTCGTTAAACCCCAACACAAACAAACATACAAACACGTCAAGGAGAAGAGAGGAAAGAGCGGGACAGAAGACAGGAGCAAGGAGAGAGAGAGAGAGAGAAGAGAGAGAGAGAAGAGATGTCCTCCTTATAATGTCGATGATGGCATTCCATGGGAGACACCCCACCGATGGCACACTGACACCGCCTGCAGGTGGCTCAGAGAACCTATTTATATATCCCGGGCTCCCACAGGGCCGAAATTATGGAAAATAGAAAAGTTATATAATCCAGGAGTAATGAAGAAGATGTGGGGTATGTTGGGGGTGACCAGTGGAACAGGAGGAGATGTCAATTTTTATTCCAAGGTCCTGAAAATTCCTCTGCTTAAGAATAAAGAAAAAGCCAGTTCTCTTATCTGTCTGACAATAACGTTTAAACGGCTTGTAACTTTTTTTATTTCTTAAGCCTTTCAATCCTCAGAGAGTGGGATTACCTCAGCTTTAAGTAGCTGCCTGATTTTGGTAAAAATTGTTGTGGGTAGAAATTCGGAATTCGGAAATTTTGCCGGAATAGCGGCAACCCGATTACTCTTTCATCAATTTTGAACAGCCAAGGGTTCTTTAACTTGAGTGACGTACACACGAGACCTCCAAAATATATTCGTCCTTATCCTAGAAGGCTAGATGTCGGGCTTCCTTACCCAGAGGAAGCCATAGGAAAGTTGAGTCACTGAAAAAAAAAATGAAGTTTTCGAAGTTCGAGTCCTTTCATCCCCCAATGGGCGGACCCGCGAGTCGATCACACAACCTCATCGCCGTGAGTTGTTTTCACCCTGAAGCTGATGCCAAACCACATGGCCACTGCATTCCCGGCGTATAGATAGGGTTCGTTTTTAGGGATTTAAATAACTAGACGGATAGTCAGAAAGAGAGAGAGAGAGAGAGAGAGAGAGAGAGAGAGAGAGAGAGAACAGAATAGGCACGAGAGACTTGAATGATAATTTCGTCGTAGTACTGAAAATTGAGATGCGACACGATGACATCAAGATCTCGTCAAATTTGAGCATATGGAGTTATTGGTATCAGCGTCAAGATTATTCATTTCCCTTTTTGGTGTGTATAAAAAATTTGGTTTTACCTTAAATAGAGCTCGAGATATTAGCAATTAAGAACGATGGCGATGACCTTTTGCAGCAGCTGAATTTAGAAAGAAAAATGGCCGATCACTGTTGCAAATCCTTATTAATCCTTATTTGGCCATGCCCCTTACTTACAATTTTTGGACTTTTGCCCAATCTATTTCAGAAAATTTAATTCTGAAATGTATTTTTAGATTGATATGGAAGGGTTCTGTAAAAAACAAACAAACAAACAAACAAAAAAAAAACAGATACGTTAAAATTCATTCACTGTTGAAAACACGTGATTTTTCCGATAGTCTCAGTTTGATGGGCGCCTGATTTCATTGTGTTCGCATCTCATATTGTTTATTTATGGCGATTAGACTGACGTTCAGACAGGCAAACAAGCAGCTTGTCAGACAGTGAAAGAATAGAACAAAAGCAAGTGACAGAAACAGTTTTTGAAAAAAAAAAAATGAAAAGAGAAACAAAGAAGTGGATGAAGAAAGGGATAAGGATCTACTGAAAGGGAGGATCGAGGGAAAGAGAACGAGAGGAAGACAGCGAAGAATGTGGACGGATGACATCAAGGAATGGACAGATCTTGTCTTTGGGGAATGTACTAGAAGAGTGGAGAATAGAGAGAGATGGCGAGTCATTTCAAGTCGACCTCGAAAGAGATGACAGACAGACAGACAGACAGAAGGAAAATGAAACTAAAATGGAGAGACGTGCCGCAGATTGAAACAAGGATTAAAGGAAGAAATAAAAGAATTAAGAAAAGGCGGTATTAGTCATACAGAACAACTGAACAAGAGAGACAAGTGATGACATTAAGTCAATATGTTAAAGAAATGAAGACTCCAGTGGAAAAACCAGAGGTCACACTTTCTTCAAAGGGAGAAAAGTAGATTAAAGTTTAGAAGTCTATAGTTTTTCACTGTGTACCCTTTTAAAAAGTCTCCTCATAGTGGAAATCACCTGGGTTTTTCCAAATTATTGTTCTGGTTAACAAATCGTAGCGATGTGCTCTATAAAGTCGGGGCATTAACTCATTTTTAACAAAAACTGTGACTTATCTGGTTTTTCCACTGGAGTCTTCAGGTGAGAATGAGAAATAGTTGACACTTCTATAACGTGCCATTGCCAGACAGAGAAAGAAAGAAAGAGAGAGAGAGAGAGAGAGAGAGAGAGAGGAAGAGAGAGAAAGAAAGAAAGAATGAGGGTGAGAGTGGAGGGGGGGAGGAAAGAGAGAAAAAGAGAGAGGAAAAAAGATGAAAGAAAGCAACCAATCACTTTAGTTAAACCGGGTTCTAGTATTC
>JBCAUA010111160.1:0-10019 GCA_038406235.1 Peronia verruculata
GGGGGGTTCTAGAAGATGTCAGGAAGTTAAAGGCCGAAACATCTAATGAAAGAACCCACCTTCCTTCTGAAGACCGTCACCTGTCTCGCCCCACCTGAGGCGTTTTCCTACCACTTGTAATACAGTTTGTCGTCATGGATCCAGTACTCCTGCTAGTAGCAACTTTGAAAAATGTCCTCTTTAAATTTCTTTAGACTTTCATGCAGGTCATCCACTGCTTTGTGTATATGTCCTCTGACATGTTATCCCTTACTAGCAGGGAGAAATCATTCCCTTGCGAAAGCGGGGAAAGGGGAAAAAGGGTATAGCATTGCTGTGTAAAGCTGTCCTACACTGTTTATATCTCTTGCGCTTCAGAGCCCTATGGAAACAGTGGGAGGCTAAGTAAGCCAGGCGTACATGGTAACTCTCTAGCTAAGCGACAAAACCAGAAATTTGTTCACGTCAACATTTTTGTTTCTCTTTTTATTTGGCTATAAGGTAAGAGATAATTATTTTGACTTTTACACAGTATAGTCATGATAGGTAGAAACTGAAGGGGCTATACATTGTAGACGGACGTATAAGTAAGAAACGAATGCGAATTATTGTGACCTTCATCCCCTACTTGTCCTGAAAGATGACCATAAAAGATGTAATATATATGTGTATAGATGTATACATTAAATTTCGCAGATTATTTATATATATATATATAATTTTGCAGATATATATATAATGAATGTGTGTATGTATATATATGTATAGACAGATATAATTTTTTTATATAGTTACATCCTACTCCGTTGTGCCGAAATATTTTCTTAATATACTGACACTGACTGTCAATAGACTTAATAATACCAAAGTACAAGTGCAGTGTGAAAACATAATTATTATGACTCATTTAATCCACCCCCTGGATGTATGCCGTTTTATAGTTATTGTCCTGCCAACATGCACGGTGCTAAATACTCGTCTTGTCGTTTTTATTCTTGTGAAATATTAATGTTTGTGTTTGTATGTATAATAATGCATTTGGGAGAGAAAAGAAAAAGTTATTAGTGATTTTAGGAATTTTCATGGTCTATTGGATGGGTCCTACTGATCGTTTCGCAGATTATCTGCCCTTTCCCAAATAGGGGTTTGTGTAAGGGGAGATCATTTTGACCAGATTTTTACTTCCCTTTGTCAGAAAAAAGATCAAGCAGTGTAAAGAGGAAAAAATCCTTTTTCTGCTTGCCATTCGAAACACTGGTCGCCCAACAATTTGATAAAATTATAACAATAAGAAGAAAACATTCTCTTTACATCATAATTATTTTGGAATTTTTCATGGCCTATGTCTCAAGCAAAGGGCGCAAAAGTGATTTTTTTCTTCTTTACACTGCTTTTTTCAATCCGTCTTCTGTCTGGTAAAGAGAAGTAATAGGACTGGGCACAACGATTTCCCATTACTTGTTCAATACATACAGATCTTTTACTCTGACAATATTGTGCCCTTCTTTAGGAAGATGGTCTTTAGGATGATGATCTTTCTGTCCCTGTAACCCATGCTACATACATAATATGTTGCTACTTCACATGAAATAAGATTAACAATCATCAATTGTGGGCGATAGGATTGTTGCTTCTCGGAGTTTCCTATCAAAGACATCTTTTGTTCAGCATGGTATGTTTTCATAGTGCTATCGACTGACACAATCATTTCATTATAGACATTTTGCCCGAGGTGTCAGTACTTTATTTCAAGGAGATCTGACCCACAAACTCTATACAAGAAAATAGAACATATAAAATCCACGTTCCATTCGCGAAATGCTATTTACAGAACCGTCTGCCATAAATACACGGATTCACACAGTATACATAGCCATTGTGATATAACCTCAGGAAATGAAACATACCTTCACAGATAAGAGATAGCAAGGTTCTGTGAATGTGAGAGAATAAGAGAGAGAGAGAGAGAGAGAAAGAGAGAGAGAGCACAGTAGACCTAGAGAACAAGCATTGAAATTGCATGAACAGAATGATATTTCAGAGATGATGAGAGAGTAGAGTAGGCAAAGAACGATGGCTATGTTAGCAGCAGGATTTGATTGTGACCAATACAGAGCGGACGTATGCCACATTTCTTTCCGTAATCAAATCAGCTTGTCAGTACATGGATGCAGATGCTCTCTGTGCATATAGAGCCACGCCAGAGCGAGGTCCGCCTTTGGCATTAGACGTCCAAACTAGGAAGGGACATCGACAACATATCCTGTCAAAGATATTTATTTATCGAGTATGTGTCTGCTGTCTGTCATTTTATCTATCATTCTATTGGTATGTCTTTCTGTTGTCCTCTGTTAATGCTCACATTGACATGTGCATGCAAGCACGGATTTGAGTTTTATTCATATTAGAGATGGCTGATGAAACAAAAAAAAAATGCTTCCCTCCTTTACGTTTGTTATGATCATTCTGCACAATGTATTGTCAGCAAGATAGACATTAAAAACATATACATGTGTAGGTATAACTAAAGGATTCAATTATATAAAATAACAGTACTGAACTAAATACAACCATAGAGTATCTTTGACTGTAAAATAACATTTTACTGAAAATGAATATAGCGTTAAATACTACGATGTATGACTCCTGTGTTACAATGTCAGATGGGCGACATTGGACTGCTGAGCGATCGAAGCATAGACAAAGTCCACTGGTTATCTGAAGGACAGTTATAGTGAATAACCTGCATACAGAAATAAAATACGAAAGACTAGCTATTTCTGTTTATTTTATTACCAGTTAACTGCATGGCTTGCAAATTTTATTGTTAGAGATTACATCAAATAGATGGGTGATCGAATGGTTGAGACTGAGATGAAGCTTAGTGGTTATGTGAAGGAAGAGTAAAGGACAACATTTCAGTGAATAAGAGTGTTCAGAATTAATTGCGAGGATAGACTCGAGTGTTTACTCCTATTTATTATATAGCCATTCGACCCTATGATTTGCTGATTTAACCACAACCGTGGCAAGAAGTTGATCTGTCTCTACCAAGTGTGACAGTAATATATGGTATTTACACACAGGTCATGAAATTTTGAATAATTTTTTTTTTTTCTCGTTGAGAGGTTCATATGAAATCTCAAACATTATGTTATTTCTCAAAATTACGACTTTGTCGTAATCGCTGCATCTTGAACCGTCTTTTGATAATTATAGAGGTAGTTGCTTGGAGGACTACATTAAATTGCTGTGTAGTCCAGTGATTGAGGTCGAAATGAAGCCCAGTGGTTATCTGGAGGAGAGACTTATAATTACCGAGAGTTGCTCAAACGAGTGAAAAGCAAATCACCACGCATTGCTTTGGCTTCTCTGTTAAATTTGATCAAGTAGAATTCGGTCGGGGTGTAGTTATCTGACAGCAATCCATTCATGAATGATTCTCATTTCTTATATGCCCCAACTTCTATCTGTAGTTTTTCACGAATTAAAAGTTAACTGTCGGTAGAAAGCAATTTATTTATTTATTTTTAGTGGTCAATACTTCTTAAAAATTGGTTGCTATTTATCATTGGAATTGGCTGACAATCGTTGGAGAATAATTTTATAACTAGCTGTTTTGAAAAAAAAGGTAATTTCATATTATTTCAAAATCTGTTAACTTTCTTTTTCTGAAGATCTGGCCTGGGCTTTGCCAAACGAACAAACAAATTAAAGATTGTTATTGTAAATGGCAAATCTCCTGATTTCCGTTTCAGTTTTTTTTTTTTTTTTAAATAGTCAGTTAGAGTAATGCATTCTGCATCCAGCGTTGTCTGAACTGAGGCCTAATTGCTTACAGATAAACAGGTTTTAACTTTTTTTAATTTCAATTTAATAGATGGATCAACTCATCTACTACCATTTCATTATTAGAACAGTCTTAATGTTATTTTCATTCATTGAACTAATAGAGTAACGTCGTAACGTCTTCTTTGCATAGAAAGTTGACAAATTTTGACATATCGGACATAAAACTATGATAGAGCAGACTGTCTTGGAAGTGTGCACAGGACTATCACTATCGCAGGTGCTCAATCGTGATTTAAGCTGATGTTAAAAGTGTGTGCAATTCTGTGGATTTATTTAAGAACTGTTCTGCTATGCGATTCCTACTTCTTATTTTATACCACTTGTTCTAATAGATTTCATTTCTGTGTTACTTGCTAGACTTGCTATTGAGACATAAATTCTCACGATATTGGTAATTGTCACAGTTTTTGAGAAGTCAAGTGGATTACAAATATTGACATTGAACCACAGAGAAATCATAATAAATAACTTTGTGTTGTTCACAGTGGATTGCTGCTGAATAGATGATAAACTTGGATTTCCTATACATTTGGAATCCATACTGAGGAAAGGTGAATCTGTTTCTTATAAGAGCTATAAGAAGTGAATGCTAGTGGAAAGTTTTCGTTATTTTGCCTTTGAGGATTTCTGGCGTGGATTATTCGTGAAGAAATTGTGAACGGTATAGTGTTATACTAATGTTTTGTTACAGAGGATAACATTTGGAATTAGATCTTTCAATAGATATCTTGGATTACAACCATCCTTGGATATTTTACTTGTTACTCTGGATTACACTCAGCATTGGCTATTTCCTGGATTATCTACAGCGCCAATCATTCTGTGAATACTCAACAACTTGTCAGTGACGAATGAGTTTGGATTACTTTCACAAACGATCAGGTGAGTATGTAAGATAATGACACTGATTTCTTTTTTGTTTTTGTTTTTTTAATTCACAAAGAGAGTGAGTCTCCTCAAGCACGCCCAAAATGCGTGCACTAGTTATTATGTCAGAAATATGAAGTTATTTTTGTACGTCTATTGATTGACTATGATGTTAAAAAAAGGGAAGAAAAGAATAAGTGTATGTATTACACTCTTATTTAATAACCTCATCAACAATAAGGAAGGCGATAGCAAGGATACAGGGATAACAATAACAGAAACAATAGCAAAAACTAAACGCCACAGCTCTTATTTTATTTATTTATCTATGTTACGGGTTTTATGTATCATGCGTTGTTGCAAACGGGCAAAAAGTGGACAGAGTCAACAACGACAAACATCAATGACAACAATATACAGCACCAATGGTGAAACGAACAGCGATCATAAAAACAAACAAACGCCAGCAACGTCAGCATCTGCAACCCATCTGATTTCATCGAGTAACATGACCACGAGTTACAGCATCGAAAAAGGAAAGGAAAAACAAAAAAATACAGCTGTTTTTTGTATCTCTTCACCTGAGATAGTCAGTAGATGCTCGTATAAAGTCACTCTTGGCCATAAATGTCAGCATGCCCCGCTCATGCTCCATGTTAATCAGCATTAGAGGAGACGCCTGACCTGGTTTGCGGCAATCTTATTTAGAGAGTGGGGGAGGGGGGGGGGAGGACACGATCTAGATGAGATGGAAAAAATAACCTTTATTATTATCAGAATAGGAGTACTACTTTAACGCAGAGGAAAAATAAAGGCAAAAGCTCTACCAAGGAGATAAACCTGATAGTGACTAAGGATCAAATGGGTAGGCCCTTTAGAATATATTATTATAGGCAACTATGATAAATGGATAAGTGAAAAAAATCATCTTCGATAAGTTAACCGGAATATAAACGAAGTTACGGAGAGGAATGATGAAGACAGATTGGAATGGAAGAGGGGTCAGGAGAGCTGGAGAGTCATAGACAAATGGTGAGTCATCGACATATTCCTCGTCGTTCTCATTATCATTAGAATGACGACATATTAGGAACAGAAGAAAGGAATCAAATATAGCATTGTCATAGTGATTGATGAGTATGTAAGAATATGTGATAAAGCTGTGTTAGTTTTGTTGTTGAAATTATCTGGTGGTGAAACCGATGCCGGGATATGAAATTGAGCAGGCTGGACTAAGAGCGATTTTCGGACTGGCTGATGTCTTGAAGGAAATGAACTCCGACATCAGCATTAGCTGCGGATGTGTGTTGAACGTTTTAGTATTAGAAATTTACATTTTGTTAATGCCAAAGCCCTAATGGCCAGCCTATGCACACTGCCTGTTTGATTGCTTCCGGTAATAGAAATTTGCTGTTGTACTGACATTTCTTACTCTGGTAACCTCTAGTTTAGGGCAGCTTCAGCTAATATGTCGTTATCACAGAGACTGGCTGCTTAGCGTTTCCATGTACTGGAGGAAAAAAACAAACAAACAAACAAACAGAACAAGTAAGACAGGAATAGAGGAAAATGTTCAAAGAGTCGGTTTGAGATGCTGCATCGCACAAAACTGATGGGAGTCAGAAAAAAAAAAAAAAATATGTGGAAAAATTTCTCTGTCGTTACTAGTAAGCCGAGAATGGTTTGATTATTATCCTGTGGTTGAGATCTACCCAGGATACAGGAGAGAATCTATTCTACTAGTAGAAAGATAAGATCTACAGGGGCGTTAATAAAGGAAAGATGCATTGTTACTCCGATTTCAGAATGTAACACAGGAGATGTTGTTTTCGTTGTTGATGTTGTTGTTGTTTTGCGTTTGTTTGTGTTTTTGTTTGTTTGTTTGTTTTTTTAATTGGTCTTGCCTAAAATACGAGGCAAAAACATATAAGACATCTTGTATCAAATATCAATAGTCGAAAAGTGGACACACTGCTTGACTATTATATCTGCAGCCGTTGTGAATTAATTCTTTTTTCCTGTCAAAAAAGGTTTTACAAGCAGTTGGAAGGGAAAGGGGGGGGGGGGGGCAAAATATTCATTCTATAATTGGAGAACATGTGTGTGCTTGCCATATAAGAAAGGTCTTAATAGGCAGAGTCATCAGCATGGAAAAACAGTAGGCATCTTTTTGTACTATAATATGATGGTAGTGACCTGGATGGGCAATTATTCAGTTGTGCTAGCAGCAGCATCTGAGGTGGTCTGACAGTTAGTCTGCTACCTGTGTACAGCCGACACAACTAATGACTGGGTGTGTGAATGTCTAGATTAATTTTGTTGGTTTACTTGTTCCTTTGTCCTGATCTTCAGCTAGCTGCTCTTTTCTTTGTTTCCGTTTGGTTCTTTATCACTTGGCAAAGTGATAAAGGGATTTTTTCTATGCCCGTAAACGTATCAAGAGAAACCCCGTCGATTTTCTAAGCGATAACGATAGGCAGTCATACTTGTGAAACAACAATATTATCCTGCAGACCGTATGAGTCGGTTACTTTCCAACTAATAGTGCATTCCATCGGGAAATAATGCCAATATGAACTACAAACTTGTTTAAGTATATCGGCCCCATAACATAGGTAAAGAACACTTGGTTCTATCTAGGTAGAGAAAAGGTTAACGGTTGTAGCCTCCTATCAAACTGTATCACTTTGACCTATCTCATCCCAATGCTAGGCTCAGTACTACAAATACACAGCCTAGTAATAGTATGTCGTAACCGACAGGCTTACAAGCCTATCCATGTCTGTTTGCCTGCCACTTTGATGTTCGGACCCTCCTTATCATGGCAAGGTATTGCAGGCAACAAAAGACACCGATAATAGAGGCATGGACGGACCTTTGAACGGGTGACAAGTGTGGACAATAAACCACAGATATGAGACCTGAGGGGCTACTGATAGGACAAAGTTTCTTGTCCTATTCACGTAGGGTACTCAGAAACTAGATGTCGCCTTGTAAGCCAGATTTCACCTCCTGAAATCAGCAAATAACACAGATGGGAATCTAATTTATGTTGAAAGTAGTTTGATCTTTAATCAGAATTGCTCGTTATTTCTAGAGGGGACCATCCTGTGGGAGCGGGGGAAAAATACAAAAAAACAGCCGGCTGCTTTGGACAAGATTTGTGATCTGTGCGCGGAAATGATGGACCATAAAAATTGAAGCCAATATAAGCGGTCCAAATGTAATTAAAAGCTGTGAAGTAGTGAACAAATATACCCAGTAGTAGTAATCCGCTGTCAGACAATCGTGCAATTAACCTCATTGTCTGCCAGAAATGATAGACCTTTGGTAATAGCATTTTCAAGTGCCTCCTTTTAGACAGTCTTTCATTTCTACATCTATAGGAATCACAACATGGACCTGCACTGAAGTCCTGAAGTTCTCCCAATGTTTGTTACTAATGTTTTAATCCCGACACGGCTTGCTAACCATTCTGCTCGAAGTGCTGTTTTCATCATCGGAATGATAATAATGTAAGCAGTCTATTATATACCCTCTGGAATTGAAGTTTATCATGTCCTTTTTTACTGGTCGGTCGATTATCGATACCGACATCAATGCCCTGTCTCCTCCATCGATATGTAAGGAGAGCTTGTTTTAATATCTCTTAGGGCCGAGTGATTCCAAGCTGCCCTGGCCGAAGGCAAAAATCACTTAAATCACTTCTTTTATTACCGGAATTGAAATTGTACGTTTAACCTTTGTGCGGACCTGATAGGTAGCGCTGGTCAGTGCACAACAGTGCTCTTACATTTAGGCTGACATGACTTGATCGGAAAGGAAATCTATCCCCACGTCCACATCAAAAGACGCATCTTAGGTTAAGAGGCACCCGGGGATTGTACTTCAGTAAACAGACCTTGGTCTGCGAGATACATTCAGTAATATACTATGTCCCATGACATCATCCTGAAAAGGGACTTTTTTCATATTTGACGCAATCACAAATCCAACATAGCAACAGGATGTTCAGTATGAAGTTACAGAAGGCAATGCTACTTGTCCTGCCTTTATTGAAGTCCTCTTATTGCGATACTTTACCCAAGGTATGAACTGAAGATGCTTTCATTTTCTTTGATATCTCCTATAACTTTAGCCAGAGATTTATTAGAGATAAGGAAAGGAGCAGGAAGAAACAGAGGAAATAGAGCCGACATTTTAACGACAGTCACTGCACCGACAGCTGGATTTGAACTAGATGAAGGAGTGCATTAATGAATAAAGAACTGAATCTACCCATGCACCTTCACCTCTATCAGTCTACCCAGCCATCCATCCATCCATCTATTCATTATCCATCCACCCATTTATACATCCATCCATCCATCGCTACATCCATCCATCCATCAGTCCATCCATCCACCCACCCATCCATCCATCCATCCATTTATCCATCCATCCATCCATCCATCTATCCATCCATCCATCCATCCAACCATTCATCCATTTATCCATCCATCCATTAGTTCATCCATCCATCCATCCATCCATCTATCCATCCATCCATCCATCCATCCATCCATCCATTCATCCATCTATCCACCCACCCACCCCTTCATTCGTCCATCTGCCCATCTTTTGTCTATCCACCTGCCCATTGGCCTATCTTATCGGCACGTCTGTCGATCTTCCCATACATACATATGTACATACTCATGTACACGTCGTACATGCACACATATTAACAGCTATACATAATATTATACACCCACAGCCGTACATGCGTACCGTACACCTACAGTACGCATTATTCATACATAAAATACCTTTAAAGTCACAGACGTACGGCTACATGTGTACCTACTTCATTTCACTACTAGTATTGAATACTTCCATTCTCCCACTAGAATATTTGTTGCATCAATACAAAAACAGAAAGAGAACCCCACAATGTGAACATTTTAAACCTCTACATTTTGACATGTTATCGATCACGTCATGGAATATTGAAAGCTATCAATTTGACGAGTGTTTCACGATGTGAGAAAATAATTTTAGAGAGCGGGGTTGTAATGCAGACCAATATTCAGTCACCACCAATGACCCTATAAAAGGAACAGTTTGTGGGACATAGTAATTATCATTTTCTCCTAGGAGCTACCACGGATCTTTGAAAGTGATTAGGTATCTTGTTGAACAAATGAATACGGTGACATTCCGGTGTCATCATCGCCCTTTAGTTGTTTGTTGTTGTTGTTGTTATTGTTGTTGTTGTTGGTGTGTGTGTGTGTGTGTGTGTGTGTGTGTGTGTGTGTGTGTGTGTGTGTGTGTGTGTGTGT